>VZUA01038726.1:9048-25708 GCA_013401035.1 Horornis vulcanius
GTCCACTTTGTCCTAGAGCAGTTTGGGCTCAGTAATGGAATCTTTTTGACACAGCAAGATTATTTTGGTTACTCTTGATCCACCCCAGTCCCTGTGCTTGTCCCCCTGTAAATGGTCTAAAGTGAGGATAAAAAATCCCTTTGTTGAATCCATTACATTCCTGTCATATATATGTGAACGCATGGTGGTGGTCTGAAGTTTAAAAGAATTAAATCAGTTTCTCCCCCGATACATTGCAGGTTCATTTAAAGTAAAACTAAATAATGGCAGCTGCAATTATTTTCTTTTTAAGAACGATTGAGATGGTGCATATAATGGACCTACAAATCCATAGATGCACAATGCATAATTTTTTTTCAGAAGTTTAGCTATTAATATTTAGAGTATTGATCTGAAAGTTTGCTAAAATTCCTTTATTAATGAAAGTAGTCTTGGCTGAAACCGAAAATTCAGTGATCAGTGTGACTACCCTGCCACTAGCAAGCTACTAAATAATGCAAGTTCAGCCTTTCATGAAACCCAAAGGGAAAAAATATTCTGATTAAAAATAGAAATGTATGGTAAAGACTATGGGTATAAAGTTTAACCATTGCTTATTTACATATTATTTAAGCAATTAGCAGCTATAAAAATAGTCAAATAATTAGTTTCCGAAGCTTAACTATAGATGAAAGAATATTTTTTTTCTCATTAGAAAAAGCTAACTTCAATCTATGTTCCATCTACTTTTTCCCCAGACAATAAAATGCTAATATTGCTATGACACACTCACAGGTCTGCACAATAAAATGTTACAGATAGCCCACTACTTGTCATGAAAAACATCATTATTTTTGTAAATTAAACATCTTCCCTCCCCCAATCACACACATGGTAAAATATTACTCACATTAGGTTTATCAGCATCACTGAAAGATTAGAAATTAGCACCTCCTACTCAAGAGCGGGACTTAAAAAACCATGATTTGTCTGTTGCAAAAATACATTCTGAGGGGGAAGCACCAACTGTGTAGAGGTTAAAGTTTTATTTGACAACTCCTATTCTTTTTCCTTCCCTTTTCCAAAGAAAGTGCTTATATATGTAGACAGGCATTTGCCATTTGGGTGAGATGCTCTCCTTCCTAGTGTGAAAGAGATGAAACAGCCACTATCTACTGTGAGCAACCTTTAGTTTGTTTCACAGCATAAAAAGTCCTCTAAGTGGCAATATATGAACTCTTATTATAAACTTGTTATGCTCATTACAGGAAATTAGTTCATAGCCAGCTAATTAGTATTTTCCTTAATGACTTATGCTTGAGTCTTAACACAGAAGAGCAGCCTCTGGAGGTGTTTGTGTAATCAGTTCAGCACTGCAGTATCTCACACTTGCCAGCCTGGAGTGAGGAGCAAGGTGTGCCCTGGTCTAGAAGGGACTTCAACATGTGCCTAAGCATACAGAGAATTTGTTTGCTGTTTAACACAACAAAAAAACCCTCATTTGTCCTTGCTAAATCCAGGCCTGGCATGGAATCTGTGCCATGTTCTAATTTGGAAGAGGAAAAACCTTTCCTTTGAATGATAAAAAAATTAGGGAGAAAAGGACTGCTGGGGCTGCCTGCTCTGATGTCCTGCTTGAAGCAGGGCTGCCTTTGAGGTTGGAGCAGGTTGCATGGGTTTTGTCTTGCGGAGGTTTGAAGATCCCCAAGGCCCATGGCTTCACAACAAATTCTGTCATTGGGTATGTTCAATGCCCTACCAAGGCTAATAAAAGTGCAGGACTTTGTAAGTGCATGTGGTTTATAGTTTTGCCTTTTTGTTCTGCTGTGCACTGATCTGATTAGAGTCAAATTCAGATCTAGTGGAATTAAGGGCAACCCCCCTTTTTTCAAAGAACTTCCACTGATATCAAGAAATTTTCTTTCCTTCTTGTTGCCATTGGTCTAAGGCAGATGTGATCATGCTGAGGACATTGGTCCATTCTCTCCCCTGTGCGTGTCTGTGTGTGTGTGTGTGTGTGTGTGTGTGTGTATGAAGCCTGCTTCTCTGACACTGAAACTGGAATAGGCATAGAGTCAGACGCAGGACATCTGCTGAAGTCTTGCTCTGTATTGTCTGAGGTCAGTGACAAAATCTTGAGTGGCTATTAAGTTACTAGACTGGCACCAAAGAAAAAAGAGGATTTACTGAGATTTCTCTTTCTCCTCACAAGTATCCTTGGCAAGGCCACACCTGTTTCAAACGTTGATGGAATGGCAGTGCAAAATAAAAACCTTTCTTCTACCTCTTTCCTTGTAATTCTTCAAGCTTTACTTCCTGTAAAGGGAATTATCAGAAGTAAGTTTTCAATTGCCCTTTTAAAAGCCCAAACTCCAGACCAAATCTCTAATTGCATTCTTTCAAAGGCCACACAGTGGTGTTAAACTCTGTAGTAAAACGATCAGAAAGGACCTGAAAGTCTCTGCTGAGAACAGCATCTCTCACCTCATAGACTCAGCTGTACTGAGCAAGGAGCTGTGATTTGTGCCTCTACAGAAAACAATCCATTTGCACCTTATTGGAATGATCTGGAGAGGAAAAAATAATGTAGTGGAGACCAGGACATCTCTTAAAGTGCTTTACCTGGAGGTCAGTGGAATTTCATTTATAAATGATAAAAATGCATGTATTTTGATGCTGAAATTGTGATGACTTACAAAGTTTGATATTACTGTACTTTTCTGTGAACAGTGATTTTTTTGAAGTGGTGAACATATTTTCCAAGAATATCGTAGACATTTGTAACGTGTATGTTTGTGCCAATAAATTAGATCTTGTTTTAAGAAGTTCGAGTTTGTATCGTTCTGTTCCCAATACACAGGGGTTTATGGATATTTAAGCAGCTTCAGCTTTCATTACCTTTCTGTGTTAAGTACTAGAGACTTCTAGAAATGAAGATTTTGTAATTCACACTGAGCTTTTACATGTTCAATGTAACAGAAAAGGAGTTCTGTTGTATAAACAATAATGAACCTTGTAGAAAAATGTACAGATATTAACAAATGGTGAATAGGAGCAGATAAGAAAATGTATGTAGTGCATTTGACTATATTCTTTATTTTCTTAATGATAATATGGGTTTTCTTTTTAATAGGGCATTGTGAACTCGGGGAACTCAGTGCTATGAAATACTGATAGTTCACCAATTTAGTGTATGTTGGACAGATTTTAGATGAAGGAAGAAGGATTTTCAGCTAGGGGAATACAGACTCTCTTGCAGGGTCCTCTCCTGCCTTAGCTTGAAGCAGCTGGTGCTGGCCACTTGTGTGATGGATTAATGGGGCATGGTAACAGTTGCCATGGTTATTCCTAATGAGCAATTAAGCCCTTTGAACAGACAAGGGTTGGAAGCTGATTTTCTCCCCTTCCTAGCGCCTACACCTAAATTTTAAATTGCATAAGCATCACAGTAACTCCCAGGTAGCTCCACACCTTCAATGCTTTGAGGGTATTATTCAACAACACCTCTAATTTTGTTGCAGCTGATCTCAGAACACATAAAAGGCACATTATTGTCTCTCTCCCTACGCCAAATCCAGGTAAGGTCAAGATGCCTCTTAAAAATAAGGTTCTTTATTAGCAAAACTATAGATTTGTCCTTGGTAACTCAGTGCACCTGGCAATCAATTGGGGACACTTTTGAGTCTAAAAGGAGACAAAGCAATCACTGATTTCATATATTGCACATTCTGGTCTAAGTGAAATAGCAAATAAGGATGAAGTGAGAAAGTGAATTATGTTGACTGGTCCATGTGAACATTATATTAAAGAACACAGGAAACTGATCAAAGCTTAAGTGAGGCTCATTAGGGGAGCACAATAGGCTGATGCTCCACTAGCACTCTTACAGCAAGATTGTGTAATTAGCTCAGTTTTATTGAGAAAAAATCCCAATTTCTGATTTTTGAGTTTACATAGAATTCTAGCAAATTATAAAACCAAGTGAAAATGAAGTTATGTTTAAAATAATGGAGATATTTAGATGGATATGGAAGAGTCAGTAAGATTATATTTAAAAAATCTATCTTTCATTCTGGTCAGATAGATTTGCATAATTCATGGCAGTTCAGGGAGCAGAAAGAACTGCTTCCTAGGGATTATTAAATTATGTGGGGTGATGAGCTCTTGGGACATGCACATGTTTTGGAAAGTCAATACCAGACAGTTCAAAGACAAAACAATCCTTGAAGTGACTGCCTGTATGCTTCTTTATAAGCTGAAGTACCTGAAGGTAAGTGAATGAGTAAGTGCTTGTAAGTGCTCCTGGCAGTTTCAAAATTTTAAAGAAATGTCTCACATGACTAAAGATGGTCAAAATTGCAATCTGAGAAGAAAAGCTGGTAAACTGGAAGGGAACAAGGCACTGTAGAGCCAAGGCAGGTTGTTTTAGTTGTTTTTTTTTTTTGCTTTCCCAAGAGTTTCAAATCTAGGGGAACAAAACCTTGTAACACCTCCTGTGGTTGGGCAGCTAGCATGAAAAGCTCTTGCCATGCCATGGTAACCGTAAACAGTACATTTTACTAGGGGAACTTCCTGGCATTGAGTTATTATACTTTTAAGACTGTTTTTAGAATGATTCTGCAGAAGTAACACCCTTATCTTCTTCCTTATAATCTGAACAGTGTAATTAGAATTTAACAGCTGTTAGCTGACTGCTTTACAAATGCAAGTAAAGCCTGGTATTTCTACATCCTGTTGGCCATAACACAGATTTACTCTGTAGAATGTAGTCAGTGGGTTTGATAATTTGACTTCTAGTACTTACCTAATGACTGGCAGTTTCTTCTTGCTAGAGAATGTACAATACAACAGCCAGCTATTTACACATTCCCTGGCTCAGCCTAGAAAACACCTGCTCTACAGTGCAGTGATAGCAGGAGCTGGAAAGGCTCCCCAGTACCATCCAGTGCATGCTCCTGTGATATAATCTGTAGTAATCCATATAGACAGTACACTGAAGAGCTGCCTAGATCAGGGGTGTTGCCAAGCACCACACAGCCCTGCACCAATCCAGGTTTTGTTAAACTTCCTTTCTAATGATCCAAGAAATGTACACAAGAGAGAAAAGCAAAAATTCTCACTAGTCTGAGTTAAATGACCAGGGAGACAAGGAGGAATTCCTTTCCTCAGATCAGGCTGTTCAGTGAGTCAGTTCAGTTTTGAATAGGATGCAGGAAGGAAGCATCTGAAACTGTCATGCACCAAGGAACACAGGGGTTAATAGTGATTGAGGATCTGGGAATATAAACCAGTAATTACAATGCATACATAGCCCTGGCAAAGAATATGTTAATCTCCTTTCAATGTCCCACACTGAAGACACCTACAAGTTTCAGTGACAAAGTTCAATCATTTTATCACCAGGAACTGTCTGGATTCATTTTGCCATCCTTTTACCTGCTTATCAGTCATCATTTCATAACCACACACACTCTTGGCATGCTTCAGTCCTCTAGAAAGCTCGATCTGAGCTCCATTTCTGAGCTGGCTCAAAACCTCTTTTGATTGTTCTGCTTACTATCTGGGCACAATGAATAGTTCTTACTCTTTTGTTTGCTGTTTTTCTTCAGTTTGACTGCCCATGTCCTCCTCAGGCATCCATCCATACACACTTGCCAGTTCCATCTCTTCTGACCATGTCAGTTCTCAGTTCTCTGCTCCCAGTAAAGGTTTGCCAAATGCTGTACATGGTGGCACAAATTTTTTGGTGTCTGTATTGAAGAAATCTGAAATATCTTACTACCATACTAGAATTTCTCACAACTGCCTTTACCCTCCAACCCCTGTGCAGTCATCCTGTTACACCTGCTGGGTTTTTTTAATCTCTTTTTCTTACCTCTATAGTTTAGGACCAACAAAATTATCATTGTTGAATCAATAGTAAGCAATATCCTCAACAATGAATTTGATCCAAATTCTCCTACCTCTATCACCAAAACAAATCCTATTGATACACCCAGTACTCAGCCAGGTGACCTAAGACACTGCCTATCAATCACCTATCAGTTTCATTTCAGTCTTTTGTTTTACTCAAAAACCTCACAGTTTGCATGACTTTTTCTCCCCCCAGGGTTTTTTTCATACCAAAAGTAAAACTTGCCTACTGCACTCACCAGCTGAGGCATTTCTTGACTACTCTGCCATCTCTGTTCTCTTTGAATGCCTGTTGAAAATACTATCATTTTGGGATGCCTACAGTTGGCAGCTAGATGAAAAAAAGTCCTTGTTAAGGAGCAGGCATCTTTGGATAGCTGTTAGAACAAGTATCCTCAAGGCCTGTCTTTAACACAGACAAAGAGCCAGCCCACATCTTCTGCAGCTGAGCCTAGAATTTGAAACTGTATGTAGTGAGAAAGCCAAGCTTGGCTGTACAAGCGTGGTGCTGTGCCCATTATGGGCTGCCCTTGCCTATATGTAGATTTATCAGCTGTCATGTAGGATATTGAAGTGTCTTCTGATGCCATTAAGACAAGATATCCCTATGTCTGGACTTGATTAAAAAGGGCCTTTGGGTAGATCATTAATGCACAGTTAAGTGCAGTCTGAACACTTCTTCAGCCTTGTACAACACATCATGGTGTGAGCCTGGAAAAGAGAGGAAGCAAAAGACACATAATCATTAAAAAGGACCTCTTCAGCATATAACCTGTCTGCTCCTATTTCTCCCAGACGTGAGGGATGTGTCAAAATTCAATCCACTCAAACTAGCATCTTCTGTTCCTGATTGTTTTCTCTTTGCAGCCCACAGCACAATCTCTGTGAGGTTTCTGTACAGATTTGCAAAACCATCTCTGCACCTTAAAATACTCTGACAATGTTGGGCACAACACTATATATCTGCAATTCTAGAAAGCAGGTTGTCTTTTAAAGTTTCTTTTCCCATAGATAAATAAGTAAATATTTAAAAACAAATGTTGTCTTGATTTTAAAACTGCCTTAAAGGAGGGAAAAACCCCAAAGAACAAAAAGCCCCATGTTTCTTGGCTTCAGCTGTCCAGCAGTGCAGCCACCTGCCCGCTGCAGTTCCCTGAAGTGACTCTGCTGGTGTCAGGAGGCATCCAGAGGGCAGAGCTGCGACCACCCCATGGTGCCCAGCCTGGGAATGTCAAACAGGGCAGTTGCTGCAGGCAGCACTGAACTGTGACAGCAGGGGCACTGCCAGTCACTGCTCACTGCTCTTGTGAATTTATTTCACAGATGATGCCAATATAGGCTAAGAGGGTCAGACTCAATCTCAAATGCAAAATAAATTTGGTCACAATGTCTGTATGGGATTAAACTGCATTGTCCACCCCTTGGGTTAGCCATTCTGCAGTAACTGGCATTCATTTTAATAGATTTCCAGAACTCTTTTTCGTCTCTCGTACATTAAGTTTCTTTAGCTGAGGCTTCGAATTTCTCAAGTATTTTCAAAAAGAACTACATTTTTCTCTGTGGGTTTGTTTGTCACTGTCTCATTCTTTCTCTCTGCTTCATCCCACCTGTTCTCTGTTTCATGGTGCTGAACAAAATATTGTTCTCCCTCTTGTCTATAATAGCTATTACTTCTCAGGTAAGTTCATTAATTCTTAAATTCCCCACTTTCTTTATGGAAAAAGTGATCAGATGATTTGTGTCTAGCCACAAAAGTTGCACACTTTGCCTAAGCCATCCATGCATTATCCTGATGCTTCTAGGGCTGCTTCCTACACATTGACATTCTCTGTTTTGGCATTGCTCAGGCTGACTGATCATCTTGTCTTGTTTGTCATTAATAGAATCTTTCAAGTCTTGTTTAAAAACAAGTATAAAATATAAATACACCTTGGTCTTCAAATGAAAGGCTGTGAGTTTCTTATGTGTTTTAGGCCTGCTCTGTGCTCTTGCAAGCATCAGAAAACGCTGCATCAAAATGGAGAAATACCTGTTGGTCCCTTCATGGAACATCTCCAAAGTCACGAGCATGTTGAAAATGAAGCATGTTGCCTGCAGCTGTACAAAGGCTCCCTGTGTCATGTGCTGCATGGGAATGACCTCACCAGCTGAATGGAGCTACTGAACCAGTTATGGATGCAGTCTGACAGTCACAGAACAAACATGACTCATTTAAGAACATTCCCTACCTTCCTTTTTAATAATTGGTTTCTCCAAATTCAGTAAAGTAGAACTGAAGGGAGAACAAAGAGTTCTTCAGTGAACTCTGCACAGTGTTCTCACACACCCCTTGTATTGCAGGAGCACGTTTGAAACAAGAGCTCCACAACAATTCCATCTTCTCTGCTGGTGTCCCAGCTCTCACACTGTAATCACCTCCAGCAGCAGATATGGGCATGCCAACACTTACAACAGCAATACCATTACCAAGGAATTAATGGTTTTGTGTCCTGGATTTAAAACCAAAAAGCTTTAAAAATACTAAATACTAAAATTACTAAACATTGTTGTGCTGCAGAGACCATCATCCATGATTATAATAATGATGGTGTTGAGATGAGAACTGGGTTCCGAAAATACGGAGTTTTATGTCTAGTTTGACCGTCAAAGCTTGGTTGTGTAACTTCACATACAAGACTGTTCAACTTTTATGCTCAGTTTTCTTAACAATGAGCTAAGAAATTAATTCCTGGTATGCTTTTTCTTTTCTACCTTGCAGTAAATCAATTATCACCTTGATAAAACTTTTTGACAAAGTAGACAAAAGAAATTACAATATATCAAGGTAAACTTTGAAAATTAGAGCTTTATCTGTAATATCTATTTTTAGTATTACAAAATCTTAACTCTACCAATGCCACTGACAACAAAGAAAAAAATCTTGATTATACAAGGGGAACTGAGGCTTTGTTTCAGATGAAGCTATTAAAGTATGCAGATAGTAATGGAATTTTTAAATGTGGAATATACATGTTCTCCTGTAGTTTCACTTTGATTGTAGTGGACTGATACTACAGGATTGCCGTGGCATCCCAGATTGGAAACAATGGAATGGATTCACTTGGATAGCAGGGGCTATGCTCAGACAGGCTCAGTGCAATTTTCAAGTATATTTCGTTAATAGACCCCCTATACAATTCATTGTACTGTGGTCCAGTGTGTGTCTGGGAAAAACTTCATTCAAATAGACTTGGCTTCTGTAACTGATATCTGACATTAACTCAGAGTGAATTGCAAGACTCTCCATCTCACTGTTTGAGTTGTGCTGCAAGGGCCTCACGATGTGGGAAGTGCCATGTCTCTGGTCTTGGGCACTGATTTGTATTTCTGAGGGACCTGAGTCCAAGTTCTAGTGATCAAGTTTGTAATGAGGCAATAGCTTATAGATAGGGATATAATGTGTTTTGATTGCATTTTAGAACTTGAGGAGATGTTTTCTCAGTAGTAAGTCAGTGTATGACAAGAAAAGTTGATTTGTTAGTTATTAGGTTCCAGTGGAGTCTAAATTCTCTCATTTTAAAAACATTCCGGTATTTGGTTTGCTTTCTGAAGTGCCTTGAAGAGTAGGACAGCGTCCTCTCTGATTAGGCCAAAACACAGCTGAAGTAGATTAGCCCAGTCTTTAAATACGAACTGTTAAGTTTAGTCAAAACACCTGTTGCTTTTAACCCTCCTCTTAACATGAGTTGGGTAACTTGGTAGGGAATTCCAGGTAGGACTATAGGGAGACTAACACAGTGAAGGTGTAAAGTCTTTCTGCAGAGGAAAATTGTCCTGTTTCTAGCAGTCCCATGAGTGGGGGAACACATAAGGAAGCACTTCAGCAAACTTCAAGGCACCATGAGTTAGGGGGGCAGCAGCTGCAAGGACTGTGGTGGAGCCTAGCCTGCCCACACTGCTGTGTGCTCCCTAGCTGGAGCAAGGCTCTGGCAGGACAGGCTCAATGATTCAGCACTCCTTGGCTCCTTGGCTGAGCTTTCCATCCACTGAGATCTGTGCCTGCCCAGGGAGTGCCACTGCTTCAAAGCTGGGTTGAATAGCCTTCACAGGCTGCCACTACAATGCAGATGTACTCTAAGGCTGCCCCAAGTCTTCCTTGCACTATATTCATTGAGAAAAGACCAAGAATGCTACCGCTGCAG
This sequence comes from Horornis vulcanius, assembly GCA_013401035.1. NCBI lineage: Eukaryota > Metazoa > Chordata > Aves > Passeriformes > Scotocercidae > Horornis > Horornis vulcanius. The sequence goes on from VZUA01038726.1 coordinate 19,122, forward strand.
GAGAGGAATCAGTCTCCTAACTAAGCACTGCTTTCTTCAGCATTAAATGAAAGCAGCAAAAGCTACCAGCATTGTTAGCAACAACAGCTAACAGGTAATGCCCAGCGGGCTGGGGAAACAAAATTAAAATTGTAAATTACCCATATCAATAAAAGGAATGAAAGGTGGCTGGATATGTTTCTTACACCCACTAGAAAGAAAGACAATGCCCACCTAGTTCTCTATCCAGCCTCAAAGAAACCATGAGCCCTACAGCATTTTTAAAAATGCCTATGGAAGGCAAATCTCACAGCTCAGCTTTTTTGGCAAGGTAAGATTTCTTTCATCTTTCTCTTTCGTTCTAGTGACTCCGTTTTTCTCAAATATAGTTTGTATGCTTTCCTGTAGCACAACCTTTCCTCTAAGGAGCAACAATTAGCTAATATAACTTAGAATTACTAATTTCTGCTTTCTTTTTATGTCCTTTAACCATTCTCCTTTAAGAAATGTAAGGGTGTGCTTTATTTTGGTTTTTTTTTTTTTTNGCATTGAATTCCAGAGTTCTTGTACTGCTAATGAAGTATGACATGTTACAAGTGGATAGAGTATGTCTCATTATGGTAATGAGTACTATATTTTAGTGGGTTTCTGTGTAAAAAAAGCTCATGTGATCGTTTTGATTTTGTCTGCTTGTTTGCTTCTCCCCATTCACATGGTAATTTTAGATTTATTGGCTACTGACAGATAAGAAGAAATCCTAAGGATATTCCAGCCACATAATTTTCAAGAAATTTCACACCTAGGAAAAGAGGTAATTGAGGATTTTTTTTTTTTCCCTAGAGCTGCACTTAGTAAAGGACTGTAGTTAAGCTCATACCAATTAAATACCAGATAATCCACAAGATGGGAAAGATTTCTGCCCTCTTTGGTTTAGTTACTCTCTTGAGCACATTGCCAAAGCTGTTTATATCAAAGGGATTTATCCCAACACACTTTGTATCAATCCTTCACCCCCTGGTTCTATGTTTCAGTGACAGTGTGCAAAGTGAGCTGTCCTTTCTCTTTTCCTTTTAATTGATTAGAATTAAGCCAAAATAATTTCTGAATGCTTATCAGAAACTTCTATTTATTTATAGCATCAGTAAAACTTTGCTTACTGAAATCTCTTGAACTGACTTAGTACAAAGGACTTCTGCTATGCCTGATTATTAAAATCCTTGCTTTTGTTTTCAGTAGTGTGGCCAGGTACATCAGGTTTTCTTCCTGAAGCAAACTCAGCCAGTCACTAAACACCCGCTCCTGAAAACAAACCCAAGCTTCCGCTGACTTCAGTAGCAGCAATGAGCAGTTCAAAAGAGCTCAAGTGTGAACTCAAGCCGGAAAATTAATTGACACAGAGGAGTAATGGGAAACTCAATATGAAAATGAAGTGTTTTTAATTAAGAGGCACTCTCCAGAATTATACAGAAAGACACTCTTTCCCATTTAAAATTTGGCTCTTCCTTCCTCAACAAGTACAAATCACCGGTCTATAATTAGTACAGTTAGTGGAAGGAATGGCTGAGTGGCTGGCTGAAGTTAGGCCTGTGACTGTGACAGAGAGGGCACTTGGTGTGCTGGAACAGATTCTAGCTAGTTTGCCACTTAGGATCCAATTTCTTACACATGTTTCTGTTATAATCTGCTAACGTTATCATATTTGTTACAAATGAAAACAGTCAGGAAGAAGGGTGCCTTCATTTCCAGTAGCTGAGAGCAGCAGCATGAATCCCTTGCACAGTGATTGCCATTTTACCTGTGAACAAGTCCAGCTCCAATCCTCATGCCAAGACCTAATCCAACATTTTATGTAATGATTATTTAATAAAAATTGCATAAATGCTCACTGGTGGGGAAGTCAGTACCCAGATGTAGTCTCTCTACCCTTATTCTGTTTTTAAAGGAAGGTATGTCTCACTGTTCCTGTAAGAGATTAGTAGAACTTCACTTGCAGCAGTGAGCCCAAAAGCAGATCACAGATGTAATGGAGGGCAGTAAACTGACTCTAGTCAGCAAATGCAGAGTTTAAATCAGTACAAAGAGAGGATCAGGAACCAGTGGGGAGGCAAGGGTTGGAATGCACTCTGTCATAGGCCTGGATGCTCAGGTATCTGTTGAAGAATTTGGGTGCCTCAAGAACACCTGTTAAATATGGACACATTTAATCCAGAAAAGAGTGTGCCTCAGGTATCAAAAGCTGTGGAAATATTTTCTGCAGTCTTGTTGCCTTCAAAAAAGCTTTTCAATGCCCTGTCCTTGCCATTCCTGGACTTGGGAATCTCCTTTATCACCAAGGAATCAGATTGAGCAGCTCACAGACAGGAAACAAACTCCAGGAGCTTTCTGAGAGATTAACAAATTGAACTGGCTCACTGAGGGGCCAAGAAAATAACAGAGTGGGGAAAAGAGCAGTCAAGATGACATAGCCATGGGTACTTGGTGGCAGTGGTGCCAACTCCTTGATGAAAGTGAAATGTCAGATCAGCTCAGAAACCCTGTGAAAGCTGTCTTTGGCATAAATGTCTGGATGGTTCTGAATGGTGAAGCCCAACCTGATGTAAACACTTTCAGGGCAGAAGAGGATGTGTAAATCCAACACAGTAGGCAGGAATGAAGATGCGCTTTCCTGCTTGGTATCTCTTATTAGCTCTTTTATGCTAATATAATGACATGCAAAATTAATTTTAAGAACCTAACTCTGTAATTTGATGTTCCTCTTGGTCTTGGATCCTCGCTCCAGCTCAGAATACGTTCTTTGGTCCCGTTTTGGTTTGGCTTTTGTGCTCCCACAGCTGTGATGTAATCCAACCAAAAACTTCATTCATGGGATATTTTCAGTCAAGTTGGTTTCCTAACCTAGCAGTACAGTTGCATAATCACTGGTTTTTAACTCAGTGGAGGTGGTAGGACTGTTCCTTTTGGTGGATGTGTAAGGACTATGATCACCTTAGGCAGACTGTGAAATCACAAACTATCACTCTCTGAGTTATCCAGGAAGCTTTAAACCCCTTTTCAGCACTGTGAATTCAATTTGCAGCTATCTTCATTTGGCCTTCTGTGAGGCTGACTGCAGAAAATGAGTTGCTAATACACACTAAACAGCAGGATCTCAGACCTGGAGCGCTCTGAGCTGCTTGCTTCTAAAATCCTGCTCATGGGCTTGGGAATAAGCACATGGAGGTTCACTGGGGAGATACACCCCTTCTATTTGTATTCTAAAAGAAAAATTCAGGGCCCCTTCATGTGCTACTTTTCAAGATATTTAGAACATAAAATTATCCTGCATTTGTCAACAGAAACTGAATTTAATACGAATACTTAGAGAACAGAACAAATAGGGACAGAAAGTAGATTTTCCCCAGAAGTTGTTACCAAAGGTCTTCTGCCTGGTGACAAGCAGACACTTGTGCAAAGGACTTTTGAACTGCAGAACTTGCTCCTTGAGCTGAAGTTCTTTACAGTGTTTTTTACATTCCTTTACATTTTAATCAAAGCATTTTCAAAACTGTATGATATTGCTGTCTATTTGTTGCAGTTTGTTCCTACACTCTCCAATGCTTTTACAAAAACCTGTCCATATATTTACTGGTAATGAGGAAAGTGGGTTTTTTCCTTTCCTCCTCCTTTGTCTGTACATAGAGTAAGAGCGATGACTTTTGCTCATTAGCAAAAAAAGCCTTTCCGGATCTTTGCAAGAATCAATGACTGTCAGCGTCACTGTAAATGGTGAGTAATTAGACCTAGGAAATGAAGAATTAGACGTGGGCTCCAGCTGTAAAATATTGATTTTTTTTTTTTTTCTTTTTTTAATAATATACAGTTCCGTCAGGGCTGTGGAGTATCTTGGAACAGGTGACTTCTAAAAGTGGATAGGGAAGCACAATTATTCAACAAGAGGAGCCTTATTTCCTTAGCAAATCCAACCAAGCAATCCTCAGGTAGTTTTCCAGGTGGTCTCAAATTATTATTTTTCCATATTGAAAGACTTGATTTTTTTCCCCTTTAAAAAGGTAGATACTATCAATATGTCGCTGCTTATCAGAACTGACTGAATTGCTTCAGTCAAGCAAAAATTCTACTTTGCCTGTATGCTGGGAAAAGGTTCGGCGTTTGCATGTGTGGCTAAAAAATCTACTGATAAAAGTGTGAGAATCAGCGGGATTCCATAAAAAAACCCACAAAGAGCAGCATTTTCCTGGCGAGGCCGCACGAGGGAGCCGGGCAGCGTTGGAAGCTGTGCCAGGGCTGAGCCGCCTTGGGGCAGCGCCAGTGTGGGACCTGGTGTGAGAGGCACACACAGAAAGGGCTCGCTGAATACAGGAATGATTTGTTCTCCCCATGCTCCACATGTGAACACACACACACAAAATAAACAAGGCTGGGAAAAAAAACACGACCATTTTAATGTTTTTCTTACAAGCCGTGTGTTCTTTAGAACTGTTTCTGTGTGCACATATGTACTTTACTCCTGCTGCTATAAAATCTCTTATGTTATAGCTACTTACCAGAAAAAGTGACCTTACAAACAAACATGTAGAACCCGTAAAATTTTTGCGACAACTTTATTTTGCTTTGTTCCTTAGGAGATGAACCATTGAGTAAATAGCAATATTCACTCCTTTAGAAGCCCTGTGCCTGCGCTTTTGTTATTTCAAATCAGAGGGGTCTGGAATAATTTGTATCTACACACGTTCTTTGTCTTGTTCCAATTTTCTGTAAGTTGCAGAATTTGGACTGAACTTGTTCAGGGTACATAATCACATACTGAGTAACGCTGCTTACCCTAGTTTTTGGTACATTAAATATAAAGCTGTAACTACTAAAAGGTGGTATGAATAGACCTTAAAAATTACTCTCATAAGCTTGTCTGAAACAACTGATTGATATCCCTTTAAAATAAGCAGGACTGAAGTAATGCCTCTAGTAGTTACCAGGGTGGGAAAGGTACTGGCTATTTGTGGTGGTGGTGGTTATTCTTCTGCCAGGACTGGCATGCCCTGCTGCAGTGGGGAATGTGTATCCTGGAAACTCATTTAGCTCTAACAGCATGCCATGGTTTGCCATCCTTCTCATATTTGTAATCTGATGGGGTGAGGGACAATGTGGATCTCAAGGTTTTGCTTTGGCTGAAATGCTTTAGTTTGAGTGCATGGTAAAAGACCACAGCCCTTAGCACACAGCCAAGGACAGATATTTTTGGCACGTAACATGAAAAACAACATCTCGAGGAAACAAGGAATATTATTTTGCATCCCTTTAACCCTAAAGCAGAGAACTTACAAAGACAATGAAATTCTGGATGTGAAGACCTACAATGATGAGTTGACCAAACTACAAAAAGGCTACCTAATTAGGATTAATCTTAAAATTAGACTCCTCAGAGGAGCACAAACTAAGAATGGTATCCTGGTAAGCTGACTTGTGCATTGCAACAAATCCAGTTGCAGAATCTGGTCCTAATGCTTCCGCTGCCCACCCCCTCTCCTCTCCAGCAGTTAAATACCCCACACTCCTTTACTCACAGGCTGTTTCGGTAACAGCCAGAGCATAAATATCTGTGCACCTAATGGACTTATCCTTAACACCACCGTGAGGGAGGGAAGCGGCATTAACCTCATTTTGCAGATAAACAGTGGAAGCCCTGATGGCTCTGTCCTGTGTCATATCCTATGGAGCAACTGCCACTATGCAGTGAGTGGAAAATGCTGTTAGCCTGAATGTGGCTTTAGCACATTCTCTGCTCCTTTGCAAAGCCATGTACCATAGTGGAGACAGAGGAGCTCAGAATATGGACAAAGTACCATCAATTTCTCAGCTACTGATTGCTCTGCTTAGCTTTGGAAGATGTGGAGGCTGCACCAGAGCTTAAAGTCCTTAACAATGGGTTTTTGGGTTATCTCACTCAACTGTAGCAACTACGAGCTCAGGTTCCCTCAACAGTCTACAATGGGTGGTGCAGGGGCCTGAGCAAAAACCTGTGTGAATCACGTACAAGAATTTATTTAATTTTTTGTTACTGTACGATGTGAAATGTCAGTGATCTCTGAAGGTTTTGCTTGAACAGAAGGGGGAAATATTTTTTAATAAATATGAAAAACTTATTTAAACAGTTGGAATGGAAAGCAATCGTTTGTCAACATGTTACCGTATGCGGAACTACTGCTTCCGAGAGAAATACATATGTTTAAGAGCTCGGAAATTCTTCGTTTAATCATTGTTACAGCAATTCAGACTGACGTTGCCGGTCGGTGCGGGAGAAGGATGCAGCCCAACGCTCTCCAGCGCTGCACTTCGCTTTGTGACCCGGCACCTTCTGAACAATACGAGGGGGCAGTTTCGAAACTTCAGGGCGTGCACCCAGCGCGGGCGGCAGCAACAGGAAACGGGATACGGGCGCTGCTGCCTTATGTAAGCGTACCGAGCGCCGGCAGGGTGAACCCCGAGGGCTGCCGTGCCGCCTGCACGGGCCCGGGCGCTGTCCGGGAGCGCGGGGCCCTCCCGCGGCCCCCGCCGCCCTCAGGACGGGCTGAGCTGCGCTGAGCGGCCCGGGCCAGGCCCGGCGCGCGCGC
>VZUA01038726.1:26329-46544 GCA_013401035.1 Horornis vulcanius
CCCCGCTCCCCGTGAAACCGCAGCGAGGGAAGTGGTGGCCGCCTGTGAGTCGCTCCCCGGGGCGGGGTACGGAGTTGAGTGCGGCACGGCCCCCGCCCGCCTCGGACCGGGAGAGCGTCCGGGAGTGGGGGCACACCCACACCCAGCGGGGGCCGGACGGGAGCTGGGCTCTCCGAGGGCCGGCCGCATGGAGCCGGGCTGGGGTGCAGAGCTGGCGATGCTCGTCCCGGCCCTGGCCCGGAGCGGAGGCGGCGGACGGCGGGCACTGGTGGCAGCGGGGCCGGACCCGGTCCCCCGGCCCCCCGGCGAGGCTCCTCCGCTCTGGCGTCCCTGCGGCCACGTCTGTGCGAGGGGGCAGGGAGCGGGGGAAAGCGGCGAAGAGCACGCGTGTCCCGGGGCGCTGAGCGGCACCGCGGGCCCCGGCCCGTGCGGGAACCGAGCTGGGTCCCACCGGCCGGGCGGGATGCTCCATGGGGGGAACTGTCTGTCAGTGAGTAACAGAATCTCAGCGCCGCTGAGATGCGCGAGTTACTGGTAGAGTAGGCAACAGGTGCTATCCTTTTGCTTTTTGTGTTCTCTATAGTTGTAAGGACACCCTTGATTGAGACGGTGTGGTTGTGCTGCTTTTCACATTAGGTGCATACTATTACATGCATGATTACAAAACGCTTTATGTAAGTACAGTTTCATGCAAATGGATGAGCAGCGTGGTAACAGTCAAGCTGACGCTTTACATTTGACTTTTCATAATAGGGTGGGGTAAGGGAGAGCATTTCTCTGTGTACCATAGAAGCTTAAAAAGGCCTCCCAGGAGGTTGGTATAAGGTCTCAGGTACTTGGAAAGCACAGTGCTCCACAAGTGTGTTCCAGTGGAAAAGTAACTTGCTTGAGACAGTGCATTGATTCTGATCAAGGAAACAGAATCATGGAGTATGGAAAAGACCTCTGAGATACTAAAGTCCAACTATTTTGTCTGTATGTCCAATCTAAATCTACTCTCTTGCAGTTTCAAACCATTGCCTCTCGTTCTGTCACTACATACCCTGATAAGAAATCTTTCTCCATCTTCCTTGTAAGCTCACATCTTTCTTTTCCAAATGCAAGACTCAGATATATTGTCTTGGACATCTGAGATTGAATAGCTATCAGGAGTAAAGGGAAAGAAGTGGAAATTCGCTAATGATTCTACTGGTAAGGTATCTGTCAAGTCAAAAGTAGAGTAAAAACCTGACTAGTATGGTGAGAAACCCTTCCAAGTTTCCAGTATTGTTTCAGCCGCAATTTGATTGGTGTTAGGGAGAGTGCCCACATTGTTGCACTGTAACACATCAAATTCCTTCTTGCTTGTGCTTGTGTTTGAGTGTTTCTGTTTTGCCTGTCTCTGAAACTTGCATTATTTCTACAAAGTGAGGAAGTTTCACTGGAGCACTGTGTCCTTGCTCCATGCAAAGCTAGATGTTATTCTTGTGATGGCGACACTGTCCTGAAGGTGTGGAGTTCTGGTTCTGGACTGTGGAGGTTGCTTCCCTCACTGGTAACACACAGAGTAAAAGAGATGGCCCCTTGGCCTGCAGGAGAAGAAAAAAAGTAATACCCTTCGGATTTTGGTGAGGTTTTGGCCATTTCAAATTTATATTTCAAGGTCGAAGGAAGGTATTTTAGTTGGGTGTCATAAATGTCAAACACTGCAGTGAAAGAGCATGGTCTGTCCTGTGAAGAAGTGGTTTGGCTTGAGGTAGTTCAGAAAGCAAAGGCTTGGAAAGCAGGGGTTTGGCTTTTGTGCACTTCTTAGATTTGGCAAGTTTTTTGGTTTCATTTATAATTCAAGGACTGCATGGTTTTGCTGGGTTTTTTTTCTATTTTTCAGTTGGTAGGACTTGTGATAGGCTTCCAATATATGTTTTAGCAAACAAATTCTGTCTAGTAATCTTCATTTTTACCATTTACTGTTACTCATTTTGGATTTCCACAGAGAGGCATTAAAGAGGCAGCATATTCTTGGCATAACACCTCTACTTTTTCTTCCTCCAGTCATAAGATTAAAGTGTGTAACAACACAATTTACTTGATAAACTTTCTTGAGCCTCTCCCTGAACAATACAGTTAGAGTAATAAGCTTTTTTAATAAACTGAGGTGGTGATGCAGTTTAGTCTCAAAGTATGAGAATAGAGTGAAATGGGGAAAGTGACTGGCAGTAGAGTTCTGGATGTTTCTTCTACTTCAGACGTTTATTATGACCAGGAAGTGTTTGGCTTAGATACAGACTGATAAACAGTTTTCTTTTTCCTGGGTTCTTGACACACCCTTATTTCTCTAACATCTTTACAGTATTAGAATATGCTTTACTGCAGAAAATCTTTTTTTTTACCCCTCAAAAATAAGGAAATGAGCAAGTTGCCACGGGATGAGGTATATTTGTTGTGGTTTAAAAGCAAGAAGATTAGCAGTAACCAGTAGAACAAGTAAATTATCACTAGTCTACATCAGCTGTAGTGTTTTCCATAGGGTTGCTATGGCTGGTCTATGTTAAAAGGAACGTCATGTTCTTAGCAAGATCTTGTGTAATAGCTGGCATGAGTGTCCTGTAGACACTGTATTATACTTATAACATTACCACATCATAATTACCAGATAATCAGGTGTTTCTGAAAAGGAATTTTTGTCTCCAGTTTTGATTGCATGGCCTAGAATTCCTCTGTACGGATGGTGGATTATAGGGATTTTTAACTGAATTGTCTTACTGCATTCATACTTTCCACATTCAGTTATATCCCTGTAGTGCAAGTTTTAAACTCTTAAATATTCATTTTGTTAACTTAGCTTGTCAAGCACTGAACAGCAAAGGAGTGAATTGATACCTGTATTATTCTTTGTGATATTGTATTACTCAAAAGGCCTTTTACTTGTTTTGGTTATGGATGAGAGGTTGGATGCAGAAAGTCTTGGTCTTGAAAGTAATGCTACTGTTGTTTTGTGTCCTGTGTAAAAAGTGTCCCTCCACTCTCCTGCTTTAACTACTACCTTAAACTTAACCCCTGCTGTGGGGTCAGACTGGAACATTGTTAATGTTGGTTAGCAAAGAAGGCTTTTTTTCAGTAGAACTGACTTTTTAAAAGAACCAAAGTTCATTGCTTTTGCTCATAGAACTCTGCCTTCTGACACTTAGAGCTTTGTTTGTGAGGGGTGTTTCTTTTTGGACATCTTTCTGTGAAGTATGTTTAAAGGACATGGGAAAAGAGAAGGTAGCAGTCAAAACCACACTTCACAGGGAGATCGTTTTGCTATCTGTTGCTGGGGTTTCTTGCGGCCCCAGGCCGCTTTTGTGAAATAGTGTGGCAGAGGAGAGCAGAATGAAGAAGGGTCAGGGTCAGATGGTTAGGGTGTCTGAAAGCGAGTGGAGATCTTTGCAGTGAGTCTCTGAGCACGTTCTGTCCGTGCTGCCGGGAGCTAGCAGCCATGTGTAGCAGGCACCGAACACATGGGACTCCACATGCCTGGGTGTCCATGCCGGGATCTGCTGCTCTGCTAAGTGGCTTAGCACATCACCAGGCACGATTGTGCAGCCTGCTCGTACTCTGCCTGTCAGCAGTGCTGGGACATGGCAGCCTTCTGTGCCTCTGGCTTGTATTTCTAGGGTTACCATCAAGTGTACATGGGGTCTTTGAATGCCTGCACTGGGCTTGCCCCAGTACAGAATCCTCTTACTTGGTCCTCTGTCACCCTTTAGGAGTGACCAAGGGACAGCAGCAGTATACCAAATTTCATGTGAGTTGCCCAGGCAGTGCTTCTGAAGTGCATGTTTTTCCTGCTTATCCACAAATGAAAGGGAGGTTATGAGAATTTGTGTGTGTAAAAGCTTTTGTAAAGTCAGTAAGTTTTTGTACAGATGTTCTCAGCTACTGGTGAACTGCTGCTGAAGTAGTGTGTGGTAGCCCTAGAGCAGCCTTCTGATTTCTCTGATGTTTTTTGGTAGTTCAGTTTAGACAACTTTGCTTGTGGAACACAATCAGAAGTGAGGCTAAATTTACCTTCCTCAACATAGGTAACCATGGAATATGGTTTTCATTTTTCCTTAATTTTCTTCCAATAGGAAGGAAAATTTTATAGAGGATGCTGAAGGGGTAGTGACTCAACATGCTGTTAACATGGGTGGACTGAAATACGTAGAAAGCATTTCTTGGGGCAGGAGGATGAGGAGGTTCTGCAGATGGTATGAGCAGGCTGCAGAAGTTCGGTACAAGCAGTACCAGTGTTGATCCTGACAGGATTTGATGCTGGGAAAGAAACCTCATCTGTATGCCAAAATGTCTGGGAAAGACTTAAGTTTTGCTTCCACCTGTTTTGGAGCATATCATGATAATTCTTAACACTTGATTTTTCTTATAGGTAGAATAGTTAGAGATGGGCAGAGATTTCCTTGTATAGGTAACTTTTTTTAAGTGGAACTGACTTTAAAAAAGTAGAGCCAAAGCTACATTGCCTTCTAACATCCTGTTCTGAAAGAGAGGCAATTCACTGTTAAATAACACCTGCAATTTATTGTAATTGAAGCTTAGGGAGACAAGATGAAGTGGTGAGGATGTCTAGTACTTGTCTTTTTTCTTGGTTTCCCTTCCTATCTGCCTTATTCCTTGCAGCTTTTGTATCTTAGTACAGTTTTTGTGCTTGACCTCATTATGTGTACTTTTATGTTTCTGCTTAGTTTCTTTAATTGTATAAAGATCTTCTGTGTATAAAGCACTTACTTGATTTCAATTACATCTCTGCCATGGTTCTCCTGTGACTTGAGCTCTTATTTCAGTACTAATACATCCAACTCCTAGGACAAGTACATGGTGTTTGTTAGGCTGCTGCACTTTTTGGAGTGGATTATTGATGTGATGGGGACAAGAATTTATTTGGCACAGTGCCATCCAGAAGGGGACTTTGATTCTTACTGAAATGTTGAACAGGGTGGGAACGAAAGCAATGTCTGAAGAGCAGCATTAGCCTGGAACCACAGTAAATGTGGTGAAAGTATGTCCTTTTTCTTGAAGGAGAGGCGTAGTAGATACGCAAATATACTTCTTAATGGGGATGTCAGCAAATCATGAAGCTGATGTATGGTACTCTGATACTTTCAAATCTAGTTTCACCTATAATAAAGGTGAAATAGGTGACTGCATGGTAGGACATAGTAATTTTTCCTTCCTTTCTGTGACAACACTTGGCAACCTTTAAATGTATAATTTTTGTAATTTTTTTCAAAAGGGGCAAGAGTTGACGTGCAAATATTAGAGTTCTGACTATTGATGTTGTGCTTAATTGTCCCTCCAGTTCCACTTGGGAAGACAATAGCATTTTCTGGTAACAAAGAAAATAAGGTGTTTTTTTTAAATTCACACTGCATACAAGGAATTTTATGTACCTTTAAGAAGGCACCTTTTTAAGACTGGAAGCTGGAATGAAGAATGTCTAGAAATTAGCATGGGGCATGTGAAGGAGATGGTGTTTAGCGTCTTTACAAGATGTTTCAGCACAGGCTGCTTTTATGGCAAATACTCAACCTCTTGGCAATTAAACTTGGCTCTGGGCCAAGTCTCTTATTCAAGGTGAAAGAAATAAATTTGAGAGACAGTTTCTCTTTGTTCCTGGGGATGATCAGATTCACTATGGAGTCTTGAGCACAGGTGGTAGGTTTAACAGCACAAGGAATACTTACCTGAAAGAGTAAAATAAACTTTATTTCTGGCAGAAATTAGAATTTGGGGATGTTCCTTATGTTTATAAAGGGAACAGAATTCAGTGGGTAGTTATTCTGTGCATTGTGCAAGGAACCAATTTAGAAGTTAGGTTATAATAATAAATACTTTTATCAGTAAAATTTCTTCCATTTCCTCTCATCTTGTATTTGTAATCTTTATAATTGTTCTTCACCTGTGGAAGACATGTTTTTCATAGTTGGACTTGTATTGCATTATGAAATGGACTTGATTTGTCTTCTGTAATAAATTTTTATCTTGCTTATAAAACTTGATATTCTTTTTTCTTTTTTTAATAGCAATATATTGATGACACTTTGAGATTTGGAAAGATCATGATTAGTACATTCATTGAGGTGAGTGTTTTATGCTGTACTCAAGAAAGTGATTTGTGATATCACTTCTTTCCTAGTGCCTCTGAACTTGGGAGGGTGGGAGGTGTCTCTGTGATTTGTTACTGCTCTTTTGTGTGCTTCCTTTGAAATGTAGTGTCAGAATGCCCAAAAGTAGAGATCTTCAGGGCTTAACATTTCTAAAGACCTGTTACACAAATCATGAGTACATGGAAATGCTGTGGCTTCTCTAAATCTTTATGAAATTGGAATTAAGTGTAGTGTCAGTATCAAGTGCTACATCTGCATTGTTTGCTTTGTAGATGTTTATTAATAGCTTCCTTTTTTTTTGATTGTTCTTGCAGGTGTTAAGGAACTTTCAATTATGAGGAAAATTTTGGGGTCCAGAAAATCAAGTACCTACTGTTACTTAGATAATCAAGATGATAGCTCAGGAAAAAAAGGGAAACTATTATGCTCCTAAACTTGAATTTTAAAAAGCAGATCATGCCTACCAACAGTATTTTATGGTCAGTTGTGCTCTGCTTTGAAGATGAAGAAAAGTTGATTGTTATTGGGGCAAAAAAGCAAACATAATTAAAGGAGAATGGTGGACGAATGTAATCTGTGATGCGAAGAAAACTTATAATGTGCTTTCATTAAATGTGATTTGATGATGCAACAATATTGGCCTTAGACAGGAAAGACAGCTGATCTGGATAGTACTGTAATATTGCAATACAGATGGAACTGTAACTGAGATTTTGAGGATTAACACTACAATGTCTGTTTAGTCTAAATGATTGAGAAAAAACCCCAAAGCAACCTGTTTCTCTATGGCTGGAAAATGTGATCTGAATAGGTTCTAAAAGCTGACTCTTCTCAATGCTGCAGGTGTGACTTCAGTTTTCTGCAGAAAGTGAACCTGGTTCAACTTGGTTTGCCTCCTGTATCACAGGTGTGTTCCTACAGCAGGGTTTTCACTCCTTTATAATATTTGAAGTCTTCTATGCTTAGAATACATACATACCAGTTTGGAAGGAGAGGAGGAAATGTCACAAGTTCTGTGTTCTTTGTAAACTGAACAAATTAGACTTTCTTCTGTGGAAAACACCTTACTGGAGATGCCATCTGTAGATGAACTCTTTTAGTGTTTTGGGACGTGGGCATACTCAATCACCTGTACATTTCCTCTGAAAAATAACAGAGAACAAGTCGAAAGGGCTGCCTCTAATTCTGTTCAGACTGTTTAAATACAAGTCATTCAGGCCAGGCATTTTGTTTCAGATAAAAATCCTTTTGGTGTAGATTTGTCTTGTGTTCCATTAAATTGTAGAAAGGCTTATTGTGAGAATTTTTAGTAGTTTACAAGGACCATTCTTTCTTAATGTTTAAATGTCTTCTTAAATGTGTTAAATACATGAAACCAATATGATACACAATTAAAATGGTACATGCTGCTGCTGTGAATATATCTTTGAACTTAGACTTTTGAAAACCCTTTTGTCTTTTTTTAATTGAAATTTTTTCAGGGAGTTGAGTTAGTGTAAAGGAATTGCAAGAGCTGTCTTTAAACAAGGCTTTAACTGGTGCTGAATGACATTCCACATTTTCAATGTTCAGGCTAAAAGCTGTGAAATCTGCAAGTAGTTCTGGCTACAGCAATTTCTAACACTTCTTGTGGTCAGAGATAAAGCCTATAATTTGAATCCTGTATTATCAGTTTATGATAAGAAACAGAAGCAAAACATTTAAAGAACCAGTGCATACAGTTTTATATCATAATATGAGTATTTTAGAACTGTATTGGCTTCACCATGTCATGCAGGACGGAATGTTGTGAATAAATTCTTCCTTTAGTCTGGCCAACACAAATGTACTTCTAACAGTTGGTAGACGTGCAGCATGTTAAATAAGGCATGTTAGCATGGGCTGTCTTCCAGAGTGGTTAGCTTGGGATTTGAACACTGTTCCAAACATTTCTTCTGCATATTCAGATGAAGCACTTGGAATGATGTAATTGTCTGCCACACAAATGTTGGTCTTCTGAGCTTCTGATTTTTACTCTACCATTTCTTTGTGCCACATGGCCGTAGCATGCACCAACAGACTTCTTTTCCTAGATTTGCTAGAAGAACTTTCAGCTTTTTTTGTTCTTCATCAAAATTCCCAGTGTCTCCCTTGAGAAACTTTTCGTTAGGAAGAATAATGATGTCAGTGAACTTTGTTAGTACAGACTTCTGACTGTAAAGTAACACTTTTTTACTGTGAGAGTGAGTGAGCACTGGAACAGATTGCCCAGAGAGACTATGGAATATCCATTTTTGGAGATAACCACAAGTCATCTGTTGGTGTTCCTGAGTAGCCTGCTCTAGGTGACTCTGCCTGAACAGGGAGTTGGACAAGGTACCGCCAGAAGTCTCTCTTGATCTCAGTCATTATATGAATCGAAATTTTGTAACTGCCTGGTAAAATCTTTAATGCTCTCACCAGTCCTACTGCAATAGAGAGTCATAAAATGATATCACAGCCAAATTTGATGAGCACTTGGAGCTCCTGGTGACCACATCAGGCATTTGGCTCTGTGCCCTGCTGGGGAGGCCAGCCCTGTGTTCCCAGTGGCTGTGTCAGCCCCTGCAGACTGTACATAGTGTGATACCACTCTGATTGTGAATCCTAAGAGTTATTTTATCTAGTGCAGAACATGCTATTCCTTTAAAACCCTTTAAGACCTTATTTCAGAGCATAAGTGTTTAAAATGCAAATTTGTGTCTTCTTCCTCTGTTGTATGACAGTTTCATGTTTAACCAACATTTATCTGCATAGGAGTGACATAGCTGTGAGCATCTCTCTGGTATCTCTTTGAAGAGGACACTGTTGGGGGGCCCAGGTATTTCTTTTATATTTTATAGTTATAGAGGTGTCCGGACTCTGTAATGGTCAAAGATTTCCAATAGAAGAGGATGAGACAAGAATTAAATGCATGTGGGAGACTCTGGACCTAGGCACTTCATGCTTTTGATGCTAGCTGGGAGGGAGCTTGATAAACACTTTTGCCACCTTTTCGTAGAAAAAACAGGTAAGAAACACACATAATTATTATGATTCATGCTAGTAGAAAGATGTTTCCCCTCCTGCTCCTCTAGAGCTTATGCAGAAAATATATTGTTCTGTGTTTGTGTTATCTTTAAACTGGGCTTTCAGTCATATATGTGTACTCATTCAGAACAGCATTTTGGGTATAAACTGGGAGTTACCTTATTTGAAGCTAAAACATTTCTTAGCCTAAAGCCATACTTATTCCTAAATTCAGGTTTGAGTTTCTTCAGCCAGGAAGCACTCTGGTTGGAAGCATCCTCACTGTGGATGCCAGGGCCCTGATCTGATGTTGACTTCTTCCTGTATAGGTGCTGCTACAAATTCAGGGTGGCACTTGGATGGTTCTGGAACAAGGCTGTGTCTTGATCAGTTCCCTTTATAAGGTGGCAGCTGAAAGCAGTGGTTAATGAAGATGACTCTTATAAGGCTATTAGTAACTCTTACTTAAATAAGAGTCTTGTGTTCAGGATTTTCTTGAGCTGAAAGGCAAATCGTTATCAAAGAGTTGTGAAAGGAATACTGTGAAATTCAGATTTTACGGGAGCATTTGTGGTGTACTAGATGCTGATAATTTTATTGACATTGGCATGTCATTGCTTGTTTAGAAAAAGAGCAAAACTTGTTCATGATTACTTGGAGTAAGTTAAGTAATCTAGTAAAGAAGTTTCCTTTCTTTTTTGAAGTGAAAAGGTCTCACAAGAAATTATTGAGCATCTTTGTTATTGTTTTCTGTAATCTGAGAATATTGCCGTCTTTTTCTTTCCGCCTTCCTAGAAAAGTCCAAATGAAGGTACTCTGTTAATTGTTCTTGCCAGGAAAACATGAAGCTCTCGATGTTGGTGAAGTTGCACAGTTGAACAAGTCACTTTTTGGATTATTGTTTGTTTTCCTTCGTTTTCTGTTAACGTTTTTCGACTCCCAATCATTTAGTTATTGTCTAATTGCACAGAGAGAATGCATTCATTATAGATGTTAATTTTCAATCATATCTAGAATTGCATGATATGACTAAACCCTTGCTAGTTATTTGTCATCTAAATAAGAAAACTTCTATAATTTTGCAAAGCAGAAATCCAGAAGACATTTGGAAGCCGTTCTTGTTGACAAGATCTTCAGTAAATTTTAATCCTGACCATTAGGAATGTCTCCCTTAGGTTCTAGTACAGTTAAGAGTACCTGAATATTCACATGCTTGTAGGCATAAAATGTAGTTTGGCTCTTGCTTTGTTGGGAGTATTGGTAAGTTGATAGTAGTTGCAAATTTTGACTCAAATTTGAGATGCTTGCTTCTTACTCGGTTCTTGAATTGGATTATTTTGACTCTGAATTGTTAGATTCCCATCCCTTGTATGCCAGTACTAAACAAGATAGTTTTTGTGTGAAAAGAAATCTGGAAAAATCTGTTCACTGAATATAACCAAACAAGAAACAAGATTTTTGGGTTTAAAGTTACGGTTTCAGGAAAAAAAATCTGCCTTCTGCTGTTCTACAGCCCTTCTTTAGGGTATTTTTCAAAAACCAGCTCAATTACTTCTTTCAGCAGGTGTCCATACATATTTTGGTGTGTTTTTTTTGATGATGATAAAGTTCAGGCTGTTTCCTTTGTCTTACTGCAGAGTAAAGAAGCAACTGTAGGTAATGAATAACCCGAAGACATTTGCTGCATATCTAACCTGGCAAATCAATGCCTACATTTGTCGTTAGTGCTCAGTGGAATTATGGTGTCTCACACACTGCATCAGGATCTTAGAGAGCTCAAGTCTTTGCCAGAGGGAATAGAATGGGTTTTTGTGAGCCAGTTGCCTTAAAAATCAAGCTTAACAGGTGCCAATTTAATATTAAAAAAAAAGTTTTATTTATAGAGTCAAAATAGACAACATCCCTTAAAAGTTTAGAAGATGGAGCAGGAAATAAAGAAAAACCCAGCTTCTTTCAAGATCAAACCTCAAGGAGCTCTTTGTGTTTTCATGTTCGGATGCTTACTGAGCTTGGTATGGCATGTAATTACCTTCCTCAAACTGGTAACAGGAGAGAACTCAGACTGGGAAAACATGCAAGCTTTTGCCTTCCAGTGTTGTTTAGTTAGTGATTGGGAATTTATTCAAGCATATGAATGGGATGAATATGTGCAATTTATTATGTCATTTTCCCTGAGATGAGTTTCAAAGATAATTAATCTCTTTGTGCTGTCTGACCGTCTGTGCTCCTGAAGTGTTTGCACAGTGCTGGTGTCTGCATGCAGATGTTCCACTTAAAGGTCTTTCTCTGCTGAGAGAGAAGTCTAGCCAGCTGTATCACTTCTTGTCTAAATTGCAGAGTGTGGTGGAGGGTTATTGCCAGCCTGAGCTTTTTTCACAGTTACTGGAATCTCATCTAAGAAAATGTCTCAAAGTTAGGGCATATATTAACATCACATTATAAATTAAAAAAGCACCAAGATTCCCCCAAAGTCTTGTTTTAGAAATGCTTCTCTTTTTCTTCAGAAGCTCTTGCAAGTTTATAATAATATTTTTCTTGTTCCTTCCTCTTTACTCTTCCTGTATTCCTTACTCTGGTATGTGCCTCTGGCACTGAGGCTTTTGAGATTTTGAAACTGAAGAAATTTTGTGCAAGACTGACTTTCAGTGACGTTAATCTTCCAGTCCTGCCTAAGAAAACCATTCCAACTCAAGCTGAGCCAGTTCTTTTTGAAGCATGCCTTTAAAGATGACAAGCTCGTGCTTTCTCCATTACTCAGTTTTTTTTCTGGTGTGATTGTCCTTGGGATCCAAATTGTAGTCATTATAATGTAGTTATTAGGTGTGGGCAAAGCTGCAGAAGTTCTGGCATGTTGTTAGAACCAGAAGTAACAGGACTGAATCACTTCTTGACACAAATTTCTGCCAGGTATCAAGTGGAAAAAAATTCACACAGTATCTCCTAAGGGTCAGTAACTATTTCTTTTCTGTTGGTGACTCTCTTAATTTGTACTTACTGCCTAAAATAAAAATGTTTTTTAAAATTCTGAAAGCTTGACTGTCATTGAATCAATCAGCTTTTGTTCCAGGAGTTACAGGAAATTCCTCAAAAGTTAATGGATATCATACAGATTTGTATGTTTATTTATTTATTTGGGGAACAATTCTCTCCCACAACTCTCTCTCTTTCAATTCCTAAGGAAATACTGCTGAAGTTTCCTACAAATGCCTGGCAGAAGCTAGCCTGGGTGTCTGGGAAAGAAGGGAGAAGACTAGACAATAGGTGATATTTGGAGGTGGAAAAAATTACTCACCAGTGGTTTAACAACTCAGAATTTCAAATGTAACACTCTACATGCTATCTATGGCACATTTTCATTGCCTCCTAAACTTCTGATGATCAGAGAAACGTCTTCAGAAAAATAATTTTCCAGGGCAAGGTTGTGTCAAAAAAAAAACCCATTTGTAAACATTTCTCATGGCTGGAAATACTACAGCACGTGTTAGTCCTCTCTGGCATCAGAATTCAGGAGAAGAGGTTTTTCCTACCTAAAGACTAAAACACAAAATATTTACATCAGAGTAGGAGAGCTGTGGCACAATCATTGCTCTTCAAATAAATAGCACAATTTTACTAATACTGCATTACTGTAATATTGGGCTAATTGCCTTCAGAGAATTTAGGGCTATGCTGAGAGTCTGTCTTAGATTTATAAGCATGAAGTACCAATCATTAGTGATATACACAGATTTCTTTAGAGGAGTAGATATAGCAGCCCAAAGTTATTTTTTAGTTTTTTATTTTGTGAGAACTCTTTTCCCCTATCTCTAAAGAAAACATAATTTCCTAACAGATAGTGGTGTTTTGATTATGGCAGTATTTTTTCTTGTGTATCTAAACCTCATTGTAGCATTATGTCAGGAAAACAGGAAGAAACTTCAACCTTACTGAACATAGGGTGAGAAATTTTTATCTTGCCTTGCATTTGTGCACCTCAGAGCTCCTTTAAGGTGATGCTCTGGGTGTCTTTTTTCTTAAAGCTTCATTTGAATCGTGATGGGGTTAATTACCTTACTCACAGAACTCTCCATAGAGCTTTACAAGCTCGATGTCCTCTGAGAAATAATAGAATAACTGACATGTGGGAAATGGCTTTTGGGAGTGGCTGCAGTTATTGAAGCAGATACGCTCTGATTTGCACAGCAGTGGGAAGAGCATCCCCTGGGTGCAAAGGGACCAACACAGTTAGAGCTCACCTGTGCAGTACCAGGAGGTTTGTCCGTGCAGCTGCTCCCTGTGCCACGCTCCGGGGCACGCTGGCTCTCCGGGGTGGTTTTGTCCCTCTCTGAGCAGCCAGGAGAGGCTGAGGTGGGGCCATGGCCCTGCAGCCCTGGGCACAGGCAGCCCTGGTACCGCTGCTCGCGGGCAGCGCGTGGACAGAGCCCACCCAGCTCCACTCAGAGTGTCCTGAGGAAGGCAAGGGAAGTGGGAGCTCCTTGTGTCACAGAGATGAAGTCAGAGATGACCTGTCTGACCTAGTTAATCATTGGCCACCAGGGAATGTGCCATTGTGACATAATCCTACGGTTTCATCTCAGAGTAAATAAGTTTTATCGCGTGCTCCGGTTATGTAATTTTCAAGACAGAAATGCTTAACCTTAGTCCAGAAAAAAACTGTCAGAGCTCCTGAAGGGTAATTCAGTACCTGGATAGTAGGGTTCAATACAGCAGCATATCAGGAGGTCTGTTTTATCTTTATTAAAGTACCTGAAGTGAATACCTGCAGAACAAAAAAGTGTATTTTACTCTACTGAAAGGCTTTTTTCTATTATCACCTATAATAAAGTACCAATGAATAAACTTCTAAGGAATAAAAAGTTATTTAGCCCATTGCTGATAACAAGTGAATGTCCTTAAACTATACTTTTATAATGAAACCAGATATCTTGCATATTATTTTGACCAAATGAGGAGATGTCTTCTGGGAAATTAAAGTAAATGTAAAATGTCTGGAAAAGCATCAATTAGGAGGGTAAGAAAATAGCTTCCATGTGGTGTTGCTTTGGGGGGGAGTTGAATCATGATGTGTTTTAAATTACTGTGAGTGTTTTCCATTACAGTCTTTCTTAAAAACATAAATATTTATTTGTGTTTAAGACTAAACTGCTGTAGTTAATATTAACAAAACTTGGTTGTGAATTTTTTTATTGACTATTATTCCAGTCAGAGGTTTATTAGTTAATAATTGTGATCTTGAATAATTTAAAGGAACAAAGAGGAAGGAACACACATTGTTCTGTTGTCTTGAAAACAACAGAGATTCTCAACAGAGAATCGTAGTTGACAGTTTTTCACTATTGTTGTCTCTGAGTTGCTGAAATGGATGGGGATGTGAGTCAGAATAAATGATTTTTTTATTAATAAAATACTGTTCTCCAGTACTTCTCTTTTGATGGTACTTCAGTATTGGTCTGTTCTTGATTCACCTCTAAATACACTGTGATTTTTGAGCCTGGTGCATTAGAATTTGGTTTAAAAGCAGGGATATGGGGTTTGTTTTGTTTTACCCTTACTTTTCCAAGCAGTGTCTATTATACCCCCCCCAAATTATTGGTAATCAGTAGATAAAATTATTCTCAGGGTTATTCGTGCCTTAGAATTTTTGGTGGTGGTGATCAGTTGTGTTTGTGTTTTGTTTCCCTGTTTCTGCTATATGTTCTCTCTGCCTACCTATGTGGTTTTTGTACAAAGAAAGGAATGAAGAGTACAGTAGTGTTCCCTCCCAACTGATCTTAAAAAAAACCCAAAACAAACCCAGTATAAAACAGAAAAGCAACACAAATTGCTTTCAAACCAAATAGCAGTGCTCTGATGTCTGAATAGAGAGTTTTTTTCTTTATCAAGGTAAACTAAAAGGCAGCAGAATGGTTTCACTGAAAATCATAATAGCTATTATCCAAATCTAGGCTGCAATACTGACAAGTATTAAGTAGGAAAATAGAAAACAAAGAAATACCTGAACTTTTAGGGTTTTTTCCATGTTTATTCAACTTTCTTATGTGTAGGCTTTTACTAAAAAATAAATACCTTTTTCACGATAAAAACATTGTGAGATTTTCAATTTCACGGAGACGTTTCACCATACAAATGCTGAATGTATTAACCATGCAAGTAATTTTTTACTTTCTTCAGTCAGTGCAAATTCCAGTTTGTCAGCAAGGCAAACAAGAAAATAATTTTTTTTTCTTCCTTCCCTTCCTCCTCAGATTTGTGCATCTGTACTTCCAAACAGAGTTTGTACAGAGGGAAAATTCTGAATATGGCTTGATTTGCTCTTGGTCTTGGCAGTGTTTCTGATGAATGTCCCACGGACTCTGTCAAGTTCTGGGGGTTCTCCTCTAGCACTGAGGAGTAGAACCCTGAGCAGCAGCCTGGGGTCAGTGGAAACATTTCATCATCATTCTCCTTAAAAGAGCAGCTCAAGATGAGCGATTATTCTGGACTTCCAAGTGACCATAGCCAGATGATTGCTGAAGATTCAGAAATTCAAGCAAAGCCTGAACACTCTCATGAAGTTCTTCAGGAAGATATTGAAATGAGCAGTGGCTCCAGTGGAAATGATTCCAGTGGAAATGACTCCAGTGGGAATGACACAAATGAAAACTATTCTAGTGGGCATGATTCTCATGGTCATGAATCTGATGAAAACGGGAAGGATTCAGCAATGCTCATGGAATCTTCAGATTGTCATAAAAGGTAGTAGCCATTATTAAATACATTTCACTTTTTTGCCTCTAAACACTTTTTTTCATTTGAATCAATATTTCTGAATAATAACTAAGGTGTAAAGCCTTTTCAACGCGGAGCTGAGTGTGCTGCTTAAATTGTACTCTTACGTGATGTAAATTGTGTAATATGACTTATAAAGGAAAGGTCTCTGGTGTTTGTATGGCGAGCATCATTTGCATCTTTCTTCTCATCATTGTGTGTTTCATTTGCCTCATTGATTTATTTTCTTGTAAACCAACTTCTGTAATTGTACATCAAAACCTGTCAGTTGATTCTTATGTGTGAGGATACAACCATGCTATTTTAATCTTTTCAATAATGGTTTACTGGATAGAGCATAGCTATACTAGGAACCACCTCCCTAGTAGTCCTGTGAGGACCAGTGTGTTGGGATTCAGTGATCCTTTGGGTCCTTTCCAACTCAAGCTATTCTGTGCTGCTTAGATAAATGTTCACAGCTTTAGTGCCCCATTTGGGGTTGGAGTTTTGTGGTTTGTTTTTTTTTTAAGGTAGCCAGTCATTAGTAGGAAAATAAAAAGCTACAATAAACTAAAAGTTGTTTGCTAGGTTTTCAAATACTAATCTTTTTCTCTTTTCCTTATTCTAGTTCAAGCTCAAATGCGTTTAGTCTGATGATTGCAAACTCTGAACACAATCAGTCCAGCAGTGGATGCAGGTAAATTATTGGGCATATATTTTTCAGTAATTTGCATGTATGCTAAATGCTAAAAACTAAATAATGTCGTATTTTAGGTGTTTTATTTTGCCTCAACCTGGATGTCTACACAAGAAATCCTGTCTTTGATTTCTTCCTGTCCATAATCAGTAGCATATCGTATTAACAACTTGATTAAGGTAGAGCTTTCTGTTGCTGTTCCATGCAAGTTGTATGGTAGCCTTTAAAGTCATGTTACTTTTGTTTTGATTTGGTAGCTTAACTCTGTAATTTTTATTTTTTGTGGGTCCCTTTGAATACTGCTTCAGTTGCAGTGGGGTTTTGTAGCTTTTAANTAGTCTGCCTGGTGGTGTGTTAACATCAGAATTCTCCACTGAGCTGGGTTATTCCTAGTGTGCCA
Source organism: Horornis vulcanius (assembly GCA_013401035.1). Taxonomy (NCBI): domain Eukaryota; kingdom Metazoa; phylum Chordata; class Aves; order Passeriformes; family Scotocercidae; genus Horornis; species Horornis vulcanius. The sequence continues at coordinate 43,326 of VZUA01038726.1, forward strand.
CAGTTGTATCACCTGCTTCTCGTGTGTTCCATTTGCTGGGATTGAAGCCCCCAGGGTGTAAGGATAAAGGATATACAAACAGCAGCTGCAGGAATGAATTCCACTGTATGAACTCTGCTTCTGTCCCTGGCAGCCTTGAAGAGCCTGGTAACTTGAAGGCTCAGATTTAGACACCTCAGAGTGCTCTGCTGCACTTGTTTTTTTAAGTCAGCTTTTTTTAAGTCAACCTTTAAGTCAGATCAGGAGATCAAAGCCTGATCTAAGCAGATCAAGGATACCTAGCTAGAGCATGCTGATGTTAAGTCCCATATTTAAGACCTTCCTACCTGAATGTGTTTCTACCTGACGCAGTTCCTAGAAAAGTGGCAAATTCAAATGACTCCTATGCACCATTTGGTACTTGCTCAACATATTTTATGTGTCTGCCTTGCAGACACCTGGAGATTTTGTTCCATGTGGTATTTTCAACTGGAAAATGTGATCTAGAGTTTATATTGCTTAGTATGAAAGAGTGAACCAAAGGCATCTCTTCATCTTTTGCTTCCCATTGGTTCAGCTTTCTTCACTGCAAGATTTTGGAAGGGGTTACTCACTGCAGTTTTTTTGGTGTTTCAATTTTAAATGTTATTAATAGCTCTCTGCTCAGAAATAATTAGGAATCCAGATGGTAGAATGTTCTCCCCAGCCACTGGGCACAATGCTAGAGGGTTACAGAGCAGAATCTGGTCATCATTTGGGATTTGGAGACTGAAGATATCTGGAGAATGATCTTCAAAGAGAAGACTAAAGTAGTCTGATAAACTACTGATCTTTGTAGGCTTAATCTTTGATTCAGAATACTGGGGTTTGCATTCAGTATCAGTGTCAACCAACAACTCTAGTTTAGTATCTGTAGGTACCTTTCCAGTTTGCTTCCACAAAAAGCAAAATGAAAAGCTCGTATCTTTATAGAACTTGCTTAATCTGTCCTCTGCAAGTCACACCTTCCCTGTGGCTGCCTGCTGTGCCTGACGCTCCTGCTCTCTGGTAGAAAACATTTTGGAGTTGTGGAACTTATTTTCCAAGAATGTCCCTCTTCTGTATTTGCTGCTACTGTAGGCTAATTTGGAAAGTTTTTTTTCCTCGCAGAATAGTCTGACCACTCTCATGAAGAAGTCAGTCCTGTGAGAGTACAAACCGGCAGTATGCTCAGTTATTTCATAATTTTCCTCTCTCTTTTTCCGTACTGCCAGCATGAAGGGTTCTTCTATCAACCTCTGTTAACAAAGCCCTGTTTGATTGCAGCAGTCCAAACTGTCAAGCCATGTTGTACACATGATTTTAATACACAGCATGAACATAATGTTTCCCAAGGGAGTACTATAGTCTTTTGTTTGATCCTTTGCCATTATTTCTTGGTACAAAATGACCAGTGAGTAAATGAATGCTGCGTTTCTCACAGTGCATTGTAATGGAAGCAAGAACAACGTGTATTCTCTGGTACAGCTTTGTCACTTTGCAAGCATTTTTGGTAAAATACACCCAGCACCTGTCAGATGATTTATCTACCTTTTCAAGCTCTTAAAACTTCCCAGAAAAATGTTCACAAATCCTCTTGAAAATCACTTGGCAGCTGAAGCCGCTTTTCTGGCCGCTTCAGGCAGGCATTGCAGTTGCCAGGACTGTTGTTTTTACAGCAGTGCCCAGGGTAACTTCTTACAGATTATCAGCCATGACAATCAGGTGGTAAGAGAAGACCTTCCTTTGGAAGGGAAAAAAATTTCAGGAATATTTAAGAACAACTCTATAATCCTCTTGATTATTGTGAATTATCAGCTTTTAAAATCTCCAATGCGAAAGACAAGGTGATGTATCATTTTAACTCCTTCCTACCCATCTGCCATGCATCTTTGCTACCTTTTCCCTCACTTCCTCACTCCTTTCCTCTTCCTTTGTGGTCATGTCAGCACCTCTCAATAATGGGGAGAGATACCAGGAAGTGTAAAGGAAGGCGATAACTTTCTGATATTGGTGCTGATAATCTCTGTAGTTTATCCTTCTCTACTGAGACAGCTCTTCTAAACATGCACCTGAGACCTGTAAATGCAGCTTCTGTCTCCAGCCTCCTCTGATTCTTTTCCTTACAGATTTAGTCAGTTTCTTTATCTAATGTATTGCCATGCTTAGCTGGGATAAATTATTCAAAGGATTTCTCCATTTGTTTTAACTTGATGTTCTCCTGCTGCGATTCCCTTTTCAGGGACCTTTCCTAAGAGAGCCTGTTTGAACAGGAGGTGGAGACTTGAATTGCCCTCCTACTTCTCTCCTTTTAAGGCCATTAACATTTCTGAGTTTGATTTTGAAAGGAACTAAGGAAAACACCACTAAAAAGGGAGGAAGGGGACTGTGGCAAAGAAAAAAAAAGAAATTCTGTGGTGCTTGGGCATATGTACTGCTGCAAATACAGAGTACATTTTACAATCACACTCCACATGGTGGTAAATCTTTCATTGTAAATGGTCACATAAGAATTTCCAGAAGTTCTGGAAGCTGATAGTGAGTACTGGCAAAGTTAATGAGGCTAGTGGTACAAATTGATGTGGATGACAAGTGCCAGAGTATGTTTGGGCTGCTCTGAGGATGATGTGTCACTTCAAGCATTCAAGTGATGTGTTTTTTGTTTTTCATCTTACAGTAGTGAGCAGTCCACTAAAGCCAAAACACAAAAGGAATTGCTGAAAACACTGCAGGAGCTGAAAGCTCACCTTCCTTCTGAGAAGAGAGTCAAAGGCAAATCCAGTGTTCTAACAACGTTGAAATATGCTCTTAAAAGCATTAAACAAGTTAAAGGTAATGAAGTGTGAAACTGCCTAAATAATGCCAACCTGGCTAAAGTGAAACTTTGAAAACAGGAATTTAAATAAATATAGCTCTATGCAGAGAACTGTATTATGGCTGAAAACCTTTCTAAGCAGATATTTTCATGTTCTTTGTATTTGTTGGCTTTGTTACCTTGTTCCTTTGGGAGTTGAAGCAGCCCTCTAGAGACTTGATATTTTACTGCTGTTTGGTTGAGCTAGAGAATTGATTTGAAAACAATTTACCCTTATGTACTGTTTGAACTGTCAAACTAAAATATGTGACCATTCACATGTGGGTAGATTAAGATGTGTACATTTGTTTGAGTTACTGATGAGGAAGCTCTACCAGGGAAAATGATGTATTTGGAACAGTGCCTAG
>VZUA01038727.1:0-19770 GCA_013401035.1 Horornis vulcanius
CAGCCAACATCTAGCTCCTGTGTTCCGTGCTTGTCTATAGCTATTGGTGCACTAATAGAAAAGAAAACTTCCACACATCTTGGTTAGCGTCTTTGTCTAAAAAAATACAATTAGAAAAGGAAAAAAAAAGAACAGTAAAAATAATTAAAAAAAAAAGCAGCTTGGGGAGTGGAAATGTTGCCGTGTAGCAAAAAGAGACATTGCCCATGCACTGAACAGCTGAAAACAGAGAAAACTACCAAACAAATATTTTTAAAAATCACAAGGTGATGACAAAATGATGGCCAAATAAGACTAGCTAACCCCCACTTCAACCTACACATTTCCTTCCCACAAAACCATTTGAGAGGAAAGAGGGGGGGTTCAGAAACTATATCCTCTACCCCTCCCCTCCACCAAGCACTTAATCAGAGATTTACAAACCAGTAAATCAAAAGGGACTGTGAAATTCCAGCCAGAGAAACGAACAGTGAGATTAAGTGGATTAGTCTACTGTACAGGAATCCAAGGAATGCAGCCCGCATGTGCTTTTGTTGTGGATTACTCAGCAGCAACATTATGATTTTACATCTCCCAGAAACATATGGGCATGTGCACTTGTGCAAACCAACAAGAAATAGCAGTCCCCAACATGCTGCTTTGCTGTACCAGCTGTGCTGATTTCAGCAGATACAGCGTTTTCCAGGGAAAGGAGGAGAGTGTTCAAACACTTTTTTGTTGTATTGGTTGAAAATGAAACAGCAAACAAGCTACTCCTACCAGAAACAGGCAGATACATCCATTTAGCTCACTGGCAAAGAATAGACATTTCTCTCTAACTACTGACCATCCACCTGCTCATGGTCCAGTAAAATCCTGCAGTTCAGACACCGCAAAAGTTTTAGGAAAGTCAGGTCCTGATCAAAACTCAGCATGTCAGACTGATAATAGTTTTGGGTATGGTTTTAATTGGGTCCAAAAATATGCATGCATTCATAGCCTGAGCAGACTGCTGAAAGGGGGTAGGCAGAAAAACAGGGAAGAAGCAGTGAGTGATGGATAAATGAACAAACTATTACTAGCCAGAGTTAACAGTTTGTATTAGCAGTCAGTAATAAATAATTAATATGGCCCTAGGAGATATAAAGCCATGGTATCTTGTGCTTGGCTCTAAATGGAACTTGAGATAACTTACTTTGAACAGTAATGTGTTCACAGTATGTGGGAATTAACTGCTCAATGTAATAAGTATTATTGAATTTTCCATCTATGTACAGATAAAGGGCAACTGCCACCAAAAAACACAGTAAAAACAGTATCCAAATGATAAAAAAAGCAAACAAACCTGCTTTTCATTACATCCTTAAAATGTTATAGGTTTAAATAATCTTAAAAAGGCTTAAAAAACAGCAATTAGATATTTCCATTTCTGTTTTCCAAGACTGCAGCTGAGAAAACGAAAGAGGCCTAAGTGCCATACCGTGCTAGCCTTGCTAATAACTCTCTGTGAAAAATCTCATTAATTCAGTCTGGCTCTTCAGATCAGCCGCTAAGACCTTGTATTGTCAGTCATCCTCTGGCCTTTTCAGGATTTCCACAGCCTAACTAGCAGAGTCTCCATGGAAACCATGCAGTCATGCTTTGCACATCCCCAGAACTTTTTGTTCCTGACAAAGCTTGAAAAATCACATGCAGCATGGAGAGTTTAACACAGTGAACTAAACCCTGACCCACACTTATAAATGATAAACCCCAGCATACTAGCTTTATTATAAATGATTTCCTTACAAGATACTTAGCCAAGCTGGCAAAATGCTAAACCAGACAACATAGGAGGAACACAGCTCCAGAAGAGAGGAAACAAACAAACCAAAGCAAAACACAGTGTTTTGGGCTAGTTATTCCTCCTTTGAAAGTGCTGAAAACACTCAGGTGTGGAAACAAGCAGAGAGAGGAGTGGGACTTTGAAGTTGCCTTTCCTCAAATCCAGCATCCTCACAGCCCTCCCAGGAGGAGTCGGCTGTCTCATGACTGTGCACCACAGTGGTGCTGATTCACTTCTCTGGTTGTGCATCGTGGCCAGCAGAGGCTGGATCAGCCCTGTGGCTGCCTGGTGCCCCTGACACCCTGCCTGCACCTGGGATAGCCCAGGCACTACTCACGCCTCCAGTCCTGGAGAAGGTATTTGGATAGATACAGCAAAGCTGATACCAAAGGCAGTACTAGTATTGCTCTCAAAATTAGATTCTCTGGCTTACAAGTGGGAACCAGCAGACTCAGAGTGCATGCACAGGTCTGATGGCAACCCACTCAACAGCCTACCTGTCTTCCCCTCAAACTTTGATGCTCCCCAGTAGGCTCTGCCAGGATGATCAGGCACTGGTTCTGCTGACCCTACTCATCTCCAGTGATGCATGGAAGGGGCACTCACAGCAACAACATCCGTGCCCAATATAAATATTGATTACAGCCAGCAGGGCTGGGGCAAACTGCCAGGTGATGTCTCCAGAAATGAATCCATGGAAAGCCCCACTGCATGGTCAGCACCTGGCTATCACTTGTTCCTTGGCACTGCAAGAGCCCCATGGGATTTTCCCTCTCTCCTCCCAAACACTGCTACTAGTCCATGCTTGGGGAAGCAGTTGCACAAAGACGCTCTATATAGGAGGACCAGCAAAAGTCAGGAAGGTGACATGCAGAGAAGGAATCACTGCAGGCCAAACTCACTTTGCCGCAGTAAATTCTCAGCATTGGCGCAGATGAGCAATTGCCTGCTCTGTACAGCGTCTGGGTTTGTGAGAAAAGAGGTGACTCATAGCTGAGGGTCATGCTGTAATCTGGGAGGACTGCCAGGGGAGGGAGAGACACACTCAGCCTGATCCGTGGTGAGCTCACTCCTTTTGTGGGGCGGAAGATGCAATCCACCTCAAGAGGATCAGAGAGTCCCGAGTGGGCTGAACCAGTCATTTGGGAGCCGGCAACCACGCGTTTCCACCCCTGAGTTGCAAATAATGAGTTTAGGATTAGGAAGTCAGCCTCATGTGGGATGGCTCAGGAGGTGTTTGGCACATGCAGTCCTTCCCCAGTGGGATTCAAGAGGTCAGAGAAGTCTTTGTTTCCATGGGGTTCCCCTGGTGTGTCACCACACTGATGAAAAACATTTCTCCAACTTCTCCTCCCCCAGTGAGGAGTGGTACATAATCAACAGGAAGCCTTGGATCTCTGGGGCCTGTCAGAGGTATCAGAGCCAGCATGGTGTGGGGCATGCAGGCCTGATAGATGTTGGCTGAGCTGGCCAGGACCCTCTGGAGCTGGCCCGGTATGAGACAGCAGAACTACCCCGCCACTGCTGTTCTGGGGTGAGCAGCACTTGCTGATGCTCTGTCTCAGAGCCATTCACCATCAGTGCCACCCATCTGCATCACTCACCACTCAAGCAGCTGCTGCTTTGCCACAGAACATATGAGCAGCTTAGGTACCTGAACAGTGGAAACCACAGGTCCTCACCCTTGGGTGAACATCCAGCCCACCTTTCCCGGTGAAGACCTTGCTGTGTCCTGCAGGCTGTTTGCAAGGGCAGAGGAAAAAGATGGTGTTGGGCTGGGGCAGGTTGAGCTTGAAGCAGACCAAGTTGAATGACAGCTATCACTTCTGACAGCTTCAGTTTATTTGTTTGATCATGAGGACTGAGAAGATCAGAGATTAGGAGACATCCTTGAGTGATGATTTCATGCAAAAGCCTTGATTCCTCCTTGCCATGATGTCAAATTTTACACGAGTATGCTTAAAAGATATAAAACATCTTCCTTGCATCTCTTGCTCTGATCTCTTATTTTCTTTGGCTTTGTGTGTCTTGTGGTCAGAGACCTTCTGGCAGCCCAGAAGCCATGACAGCTTGAAGCACTGCTTTGAAGGCCCTAGGAATTATAGTGGGTGTTTATCTGCTGAATACAGTGTAAAATACAGTTCCTACATAAAGGGCCCTATTGTTAAAATACAAGTCGACCACATGTGTCCCTTCAGAACTCTGGAACATGTGGAGATGTGTAGAGAGCAGGATTTGTTGCCTGTAATTGTTGAGGTGAAGCAGGTCCCAGTGAAGAAGTGCTGGTCTCTTACCAGTCTCACTTGGCTCCAGGCCCTCCTCCTGCTCTTTGTATTGCCATGTCGAGGAAGGCAACACCTGAGCTCAGTAAATACTTCCTGGTATCATTCTGTGGTGGTTGCAGATGATCCCCAACCCTGGATGGAGTAAGCTCACATAGCCTTCTCTTTGCTGTAGTCCAACGCAAAATGGAATGTAATCCTTCTTCAGCAAGAATACCCAAAATGGGTTATTGTTTTCCCTTTCAGACAGACAAACAACTTCTCTGTGCCATGTCAGTGTCCCTTCTCCCCTTGCCTGGCACAGAACAGTGATAGTTTGACGTACAGGCTTCTGGGAGAGGGTGTTCCCCAGAGGAATATCTTTTTCTTTGCCATTAGCTCAAGGTAGAGTGGAGAAAAGTTGGTTATGGGCAATGCCAACCTGTCCTGGCAGAGTCCCTAAAGACACAACAGGAGGCGGATCCGCCAAGGTTGACAATCCTGCTGCCTACTGCTCTGACTCTTCCGTGTGACACCTGTGGCACACCAGATCTACATAAAATCCTCCAAATGCAAAATAGGGCGTCCAAACCCATATGCCCTGGTCCCACTACTGCACAGTGTGTTTGGAAAAACTGAGGTCCTGAACAAGAGCAACAAACTATGGCAGGCCAGCAGAGATTCCCACCATCCCTGTCAGTATCTGGGGATGAAAATTCATCATCCTCAGCTGCAGGTCACTAATAAGGGCTAATCAAGGTTCAGCTGATGAGTACTAAAAGGACAAGGGAAAGCCTGGGAGGCTGAAGTTACTTCATTAAAGTTAGAATAAGTAACAACTACTCTTTTGCTTTGCTACCTCAACTGCATTTATTTTATTGAAAGTGCCTGCATACTGAAATGGGTTCACTGCCTGGGACAGGGCTGTAGAGCAGGAGTCCTTTGCCTTGGTCAGAGCTAATGACACTGAGCACTGCGAGGAGATTCCTGTCCCCAAGAATGGCTAGTGTGGGATGCTTCCCAGTCAGCGACACTAGATCTGCTTTTTGAGGCAGTGACTAGATCTGGATACAGGCATGACACAGAAAAGATAAAAACCCTAGAAAGGAAACAGAGAAAGCTTTTGCTGTATCCAGGAACTTGTTGCTTGCTTAGTCTCAGCTTGCCCTTGCCCTCTGCTTTCAGCTTTTCAGGGGACACCTCTTGCAAAAAGCCCTTGCTTGTCAGCTTGTCAGACCACTCATCTGTGCTGGAAGTAGCAAAACACGTTCACACAAAGGGGATGTTTGCCTGTAGGATCACCTTTCAGAAGGTACCTGTCTGCTGTTCTGGGGTACAGGGAAGCTTCTGGAAGAGAGGAGCAGTCCCAGAGTCATCAGCACTGCCCTCTGCCTCCTTCTGAGTCTGTGTTCAGGCCATGAACAGCCACAAATCTCATTGGTGTCTGCAGAAGAATAATGTGATCAATCACATGACTTCAGGCGCTTACAATTCAAACTTTCTACATAAAAGCCTTTTCCTATGAGGTCTTTTATTTTCACGCAGGCCAAGTATGGATTGTGATAGATCAGACAAAGGAACACCAGTCACTTCTCAGATGCTTTCTGACTTGAAGCTTCTAGCTCTGCAACAACNGTTAAAACTCCTAAATATAGCAGAGATTACACCAAGTCCAGATGAAAATTACCTCATTCAGGATCTTTTCAGTAAATTTAAGTCAGGATCAAACACAAACCCCAGTTCATCAATTTTTGCCATAGAGCTCCTGTGGTTTTGATTTAGCAGTAGATACTCTACAATATTGCAGAAGCACAGCCTGACGCTCCCTGTAGATCTGGGCAGGTTATTTACCATTTCTTTGACTTCACTTTCTTCATATTGACAGTGTTAATAGCAGATACTTTATCAAGCCTTTCATAAAAGATATTTATTGGTAACTCTCATGAAGAGCAGTGTATGATGGCCATCTACCTCCATTTGTGCCTGGAAGCAGTAGGAATTGTCGATTTTCAAGTTAAAGTTTCATCGATGTTTAGATTCTGTGAGAGTTAAATATTATTCTAAATTGAACCAGCAGCTAAGCAAACAGATGATAAGCTTTTAGTGAACTCAGGAGTAGTATAGGAAAAAACCCTCCCATGTACTTTGGCTACAGGTGTGCAATGTTTATTCTCCTCCATTAAGTTGCAACTGAACTTCGCAGTTGTCTCTGCAGCGTTTCAGTTGCCAAAAGATTTTGTCAGGGGTGCAGTTTGTCTCCTATTTGACAACACAGAGGGCAAATAGATCAATGGAAAACCCACCTCTAGCTCTCTAGCTTTTCACTAGTTCTGTTAGCAGTCAAAGTCTGGATCATACTTAATTCTACAAAGTCCAGTGACAGCCATGCCTGGCCCACCTCTGTTATGAACAAAGTCGGAATAACTTCTACCATTAAAAGAAAAATTCTTTTCCTTCTATGCCTTTGATGGAAGGAGGAAGACCACTTTTCCTCCTATGCCTTAGATACTTCACAGATATTATCATTAGAGAGGAATGAAGAAAGAAGAAATACTCTTCACTCTAGCCCCAAGGAGAGCCTTGGGGTCTTATACAACACTTTGAGGCTTGAGATAATTTCCAAGTGCCTTCTGAAAAACAAAGAATTGAAAATACGTCACAAGGGGACAGTGAGACGACAGATCTCATCCATCCCTCTCAGATACTGCCCTCCACCTGCCCTCGGCCTCACTAATGTGCATGTATGAAGCAAGTCTCACCCAGGAGACACAGACACTGCTGGGATACTGTTTAGGGTATATAGAAATCATATCTCCACACTGAAAAGAGAATTGCTTGTTTCTAAATATGACTAAAAGCATAACAGCTCAAGCATTATGGAGTGAAAATTCAGAAGCCAAGAATTAGTTTGCAGTCATCTAAAAATGCCACTAAAATCAGCTCTCCTGAGTCTAAGAAATCTATTTGTCTTGTCTCTGGGGAAAGACTGTAAGCTAGACAAAAATAGCTTTCTGGATACATTCCTCTGTAACCATAAAATCCATGTTCCTCCTTCTTCCAGTTGCATGTTCCCTTCTCAGTATCAAACTAGGCATTCAGTTGGAAAATGCTGACAAGAATTTGCCAAGGAGAAGCATGAATCCAAGCTGGAAATTAATGCCAAACATGCTCTGAGGAGCCTATGCAGTTTATATCCTGTAGCTGGCATGTTGGACTGATAGGTGAAAATTTGGCCTCAGCAAATTCAGGCTCTCACCTCCTAAGCAAAAGTAACACTCAGAAACTTTGAAGAGAATTCTGGTCTCCAGCCAGAAAAGGCCGTCATCATAAAGAGGTGGGAGAAGTAAAGAAAAACAAACAAAAGGGAGGGAATCTTGAAAAAATCACATATTCTTTTTGCATTTCACACAGAGCAGGTTTCTTGTGGATTTCAACACCCAGCTGCTTCCAGGAACAGAACAGACATGCACGTGCCTGCAAAGCAAAACACAGCTGGGGAGCTAATTTTAGGCCTACCAGTCTTGGCAATGTCCCTTTAACAAATGAAGAATAAATGATTTTCATGCATATGTACAAACACCAAATTCTTACAGTTAATTTAGATTGTGGTTGACGCAGTCTGGTCCAGGTACCACCAGGTGTGCCTGTCTCCCTAAAGTATGTTACTTTTACCTGACTGGTAAGATTACCTCCTCCTATTCACAATGCAGCTCTTGTGTCTGAAAAGCCCAGTGAAGAATCCCCCAGACAGCAGCTATGCCTCAGCAGGATGGAAGAGCTGGGTTTCACAAGTACTTTCAGGTTAAATTACGCTGACATTCATCCACTGTAGAGCTGCCGAATGATTAAACCTTTTCCTTTAATTAAAGGAAAAGAGGTCTTCCTCTTTCCTTCAAAGAAGCAAATGCCAACACATTTGAGGAAAGAAATAACAGGGAATATGTTTGCACCTGGGACTGGATTTCAGAAGGAGCAAGACCAACAAGTTACAGCCAAGATTTAGAAAGGCATTATCTTGCTAATAAAAACCTAAGAGTGCTCTGGATTTTAAACCATTCACTTGATCCAACCCACACTGGAGATGCCTCAGAAGTTTTATGTTTTGCTTTCTAATTGTAAAACTAACTTTCCTTCAGAATTGGCCAAATGTTCCAGTACCTGGAATCATTAGGTTAGTGCCAGGATTCAGAAGAAGAGGAAAACTTCCCATTTAACACCCGTTTAAGCCTGTCTCCAGTTTGTTGGTAGTTCCTGACCCTGTCAATGGTCCCTTTCATTTCTCTGGAGGAACGCTAATTTTGGTTTCCATAATAAGCCCCTCTGAACTGGTGGTATGGGACCATGGCCTCAGGTACAAAGGGCAGGTTCAGAGCATTCTGGCTGCAACCTCCCTGCATTACCCTCTGCTGAAGAACGACATCAAAAACGTCATGCAAACCCTCCTTCTCACACCACTTAGGTCCTCTCCAAGAGAGACCTCCCCAGTCCCTCACCCATGTATGGTGTCAAAACAAAAGTGCAGACTTTATTTTCTCTATTTCCACTTGCCAAATCATCAGATGCCAATTTATCTCTGATCACAATGGTGTGGGCAAAGGCAGAAGATTCATCACCTTATACCCGAAACATGGAACAAGTCCAATAATACGCCAAGGTGTGATCAAGGGCACTAAGAGTTACTCAGAAAAGATAATATAGTGCCTTTTGTTGGCCACCAAAAATTAAACAAAGCAAGTTATTCGGAAAGGATGGATCTCTGTCCTAAGTGATTCATCTGCATTCTGAGAAAATGGGTAAAATCAAAAGCTAGATCTGCAACTTCACTGTCTGCCCTGCCAGTTCAGGCTTGTTCTAAACATATATATCAGACACTTCTGCAAACTCTTCTCACACTGTTAGGTAATAACTTGCATGACACTAAAGGTAATCTCAAATATATCTTTCCTTCCCTTTTTATCTTCCTTAACACCAGAGGCATCCATCCCATCATTTAAACAAGAAACAATCTGGATAATTTATGGAAACAAAAATAGTCTACAGAATTGAAATAAAATACTTCAATATGTGGCAGTAATAATGAATGAAATAAATTCTGTCATCACACAGACACTGAGTTTTGCAAAAAAAAAAAGTGCCCACACCCTGAGCAAATGAAAATATTAATTCCATACAAAACTGCCTCAATGAATAAGATAATAGCAGACCCTTTTGACAGTCCATGTGTTAAAAGATTTTAGGATTAAGCAATGCCTTCATCCTTGTAAAAATGTATTACCTAACTAATTTCTAATAGACAGGAGCATTTGGCGTAATAGCATGTCTTCATCAAATAAAGCAATGCTTGAAATAGATACATGCAGAGCAGTTGCATTTCAGCTCTGTTTCCAATTAAATTAAACCCACAGAAAGTGAAATTATTTCATGCTTATTTTCTGCACTTGTGGTCATTAATCTTGCAATTTCCTAGATGTAGGGAGTATTGAAAATATCTCTTATTATTACCATTATTACCTGAGGTGCAATTTCTCAAACTTGATCCAGCTTGCAACAGACATGTTTCCTCTGAAAGGGAGTGTTAACACAGGTATGCATACAAAATTTTCCTGCTAATCAGCTAGTCATAAACTACTCATCAAATCAGGCAGATTTCAAAATTTCATTCCTAAATCTTATTGGCAAATATTTACTTTTTTTTTTTCATACAAAATTTCAAATCAGATCAAGATGATGTGGCATTCCAGAGTCACTGTGAACAGCTGGCAGCAGAATGGAAACTGCACCAAAACTACCTGTACCAGTTTAAAACAGAGGTCCAAAATTCAGATAAATTTAAATATTCCAGCTGCTTGGGTTGTTTTTCTTGATAGTTTAATCTAGGGAGAGAATTTCTAAAACTAGTTGTGATGCATACTAGGAGCTCACACCTATTTTGCCCAACGGGATGCCAAAAAAGGTACTGGCAGAGCTCAGTAAAGAACATATTTTTAAACTCAGGCAGGATGCTGAAAAAGCAGTGAAGACATAGAGAAGGTTGAACTTTTTGTTAATGAAAAGATGGTCTATTCATTTGACTGCAATCATTTCACTCAAAACTAAACAAATTTTGCTGCATTGTCTTATTTTTTTAAGTGCTTATTTTACAATAAAAATCGTGACTTCAAGATGAAAAAACAAACCCTTCATTTCTAAATATATAATAAATGTAGAAGTAGGAAACAGTTCAATTTGAAACTGTTAAAATTAATTTTAAGTTATTATTAGGAGTCATGAGATTTTTTTTTCCCTTCCCCTTCCCTGTTCTATCAGGGAATGTTCTATCATGTTCTATAGTTATGCAGCATGTCAGTCCCTTCTGACAGGCAGACTCACAGTCAGATGGAGACAGCCAAGAGCAACGCTCTTACTTGAGACATGTTTGCTCCAAATAATCACTGTATTAGAGATATTTCAAGGTACAGCTTGGTGCCAAATGATGCTGTCATTGTTAATTGTGTCCTTCCCCAAAAGCAGTAACTTTAACCAAGTAACTTTACACAAATACAAACAGAATATGCCCAGCAGGATTCTGACCAAATAACTTCCAGATTTTGCTAATGCTATTGTTTTGATGCCTGAGCATCACAGTTTTGACCTGTGCTTGGAAGAGCACAAGGCTCCACAAAGACACGTAAGAGGAGAAGAGAGATCAGAGGAACTGAACCCTTCTAAAGGCAGACGCAAATGCTCCTTACAGGGGATGCATCCTCAGGCTCTGATTTATATCATACCATATTCTTACCCAAGAATTTGCTTTGGATCCCAACCAAGCAGTTGAAGCACCCTTCGGCTCCTCAGGTTTTATGAGATGAAATTAAAGGACCCCATATATCCAAAGCAGGGCTCCAATGTGAGCCGAGCATAAGCCTGCACTATGGATTTTACCACAGTGTCAGAGGTAAGCATCGCCCATGTATTTGCACAGATGGGTTATTAACTTCAAGAACCTAATTATGTCAATTTAAATGTCAACATTGTTAATGATGTCACTGCCTGTTATTTTAAGAGAAGCACCCAGCTTCTATGACTTGGAAATTTGGTGTTGCATGTCTCTCATTTTGTCTTTGGTCCTAGAAGACAGACGAGATGCCTTTAGCTGCCAAAATTTCTAACTTCCACTTCTGACTTTGGCATCACTCCACTATGAATTTTAATTTATTTCTATATCTATTTGCCAGCCCACTGAAATCACTAGTTTAGAGGCAACATAAAATTAGTGTCAAATTAATCAACAAGGAAAGCTATACCATTTGTTTTGCTCCCTTCTCTGCTCATTCATTAAAAGAAGCCATACAGCTTATTATCTGCTGTCTTAGAGGATAACTTATCCCTGGACCTTACAGCAGAAAGTATTTTGTCACCAGGTAAAAGGGAAAACGTTGTTCTAACTTATAGAAATTCCTAGTGAATTCCAGTCGCGTCAGTAGGGATTTCTTTCCCAAATCTCTGTTTTTTTAATGTGCATAATTTTTCCTTTTCCTGTGTTGTGGCTCAACCCTTCTGTTTTTATAACCTGCAGGAAGCATATTTCAAACATATTTATTAGCTTATTAAATCAAATTACTCTTGCTCCTGCTGGACCAAGTTTTATAGAGTGCCCACAAAAATCAAAGGGCCTGTGCTATACTGACAATTTGTAGTCATGGCAGAGACAACTACACTTTAATACTTTTAATTAGCAACTGCAAATGCTTCAATTTACTAAATCAGAAACTATTGTCAAGAATTACTCTGTCCAAGTTCTGTGGCTCAAAACTGGAAAAGTAAGCAGTTTGGGGGGAGATGGGCCAAAATGAATAAGCTTGTTGAAAGCTCCTAGTAAAATGATGAGCAATGAAACGGTTAAAGATATCGACCAGTAACTATGCTTCAAATTTTAAAAGCCATTCGAGTAAACGAGACAATTTAACGTTTCTCTTTCTGCTGTTTCTTTCTGCCTGTGCACTCAAAGAGTTTGGATAAGGAGAAATTTATCTCTCGAGATGCCCACCACAGTGTACGACGGGATCAGCTTCTTGTATGATCAGCTGCCTCCAACCCCACCTACCCTCACAAGGCAGCTTAGCTATCACCCTGTGGTTTTATTTCACCACTATCAAATGCTTGTGTCGTGTTAGCCACCTCAACCTTTAAGCTTAAATTTTCTTTTTAAAGTTCAGATGAGTCCAGAATGTAACAGCAGATATATCTGCAATGCAAATTGATTTTAAAATTAAAATTTATATGCTGGAAAAGGCAGGAAAAATATGCAGTAAGTCTGGGAAGGGACCTTAAATCCTCAAGGTGCTGTTCAATATTTTATATACGCTATTTGTGCCTATATTTGAATATACACTTATATACATGAATATGAAGTCAAAAGGTTTTCAGGAGTCCAATACAACAGCAACAGGAAAAGCAAATTTGCTAACACTGCAAATTTTGCACTCAGGTTCAGAATGCCGAAGTGTCTAGGAGAATGATTCCTGAATACTGGACTTTTGTTAGGCTGATTGCAAGCAGGTTCATCAGTCTCAAGATTAGAATTGATTTTAAAAAATGCTTACACCGACACAAACTTGGAATTTGGAAGAAATGAGATGCAAGCATTCAAGTTGTATTTATCTCCAGCATTAAACCAAGATGATTTGGGGGTTTCCTCCTGCTTTTTGCATTTCCCCACGATTTAAGTTTTATATTATAAATTCAAGTGTTGCATGTCTTGCCTGGAGGCATCCCTTGGTGCTCAATAAATAAAGATGGTTAAATAAAGTGTTTTGTGAACTTCCGAAAACTGAAAATTTGGGGCCTCAAAGCAACATCTTTTCTTCTTTTCATTTCGGTCACATTTTCTGTAATTGTATTTCAGTATTTAGCTCCTTCATAACTCAATCTTAGATTACATTGTTGATTTAAAAATCTAATGACTTCATATAGAGCAGAAACACAGCCTCTTTTTAGGTCTTGCATAAAAAACAAGGATTTTAATTTCATTCCTGCCTTTATTCAGCATTGCAGCCATGGAGGAAGTCAAGATATTCCATGCAACATCTGAGTTACAGTAATTTAAAATAAGTCTTGTAACTGCGTGAGGGGACATTGTTGATCCCGCACGGAGGGCCAAAACAATTCATCTGTGTGTGGAAGGTAGCTTGTCCACTCTGCTGTCCCACAAGCTGCCCTGGCCAGGCCACCCAATGCCACCCTGCCAAGCTGCCAGCACAGCCAGACCCTGCACATCTGAGTAAAGCTGAAACTTGCTTGCCACACCAAAAAAATTACAGCAGATCCACTGGTATGAAATCTTATTCTGAATAAAACATGAGAAGAGAGAGGGTAAGCCCATAGGTGGCTGATGCCCAGGCAGCTCTGTGCCCTGTGCTAGGGCAGGAGCCACAGTGGGCATGAAGGCAAAAGCACCCACCCGTGGGCACCGCTGGGGTAAAAGCGAGAGGGAGGAAAACAACTGCATGTGTTCTGTGCCTCTTCTCGATGCTTTCCTCCCTGCCTGCCCTTCCCGTGTTTACAAGCTGTTTGCTTGTGCGACGGGAGCCTGGCAAGCAGGGGAAGGTTTCCTCCGACTCCGAGCGCTGGAAATTGGGTGCAGCCGGCACAGGAAGCGAAATTAAAGCTGACACCAGGCAGTCTGGTGTTCCAGCCGTCTGCATTCCTATTGATCTGAAGGCTTAGTCTGCATTCTGGCTTTATCAGCCGGTGGCATCACGACTGCCATCTCTTCTCTCTCATCCTTCTAACCTGGAAAACACTTCTGAGGGTGCTGAGAGACACTTATCAAAGACCCACTGCCTGAGAAAAGAACAACATGCCTCAGAAGAAAGAGCTGCCTGGCACCTTTGAAGAAAGTTTCATGACACTTTTTTTATTTAATTAAAAAAAAAAAAAAATCCCCAATATATACATGATGTTTCGACTTGCAGATCATTTCAGAACAGCTTCTGACAGTGGTGGATAATAATGAACCTCTTATCAAGACATTGCCAGCTCGAGACAGACAATGCGTGTAGGTATACACATAGATCTCAGTCTTGTTAACATCAGAGAGTGAAAGGGGTGGTGTGCAGGAAGATTTATTGCAGGGAATTATCCACATACACAAAACAAAGCGCAACAAGACTGAATCTTCCGCATGGAGTCTTTTGCTCCTAATCGGTTCGTAAGCTGGGGGTGTTGACCCAAGGAGCAGAGTTGATGAAAGGGTGATCTGCCNGAAATATGGAATAAAAACCCAATGAATATGTCAAAGTAGACCAAGAGAGAGATTTCATTTTTCTACATGCTATTGTATTTGAGGAAGCATAAATACACCTTCATATGGGGAGTGAAGGTTTAAATAACAGTATCATATTCAAGCAAGAAGTAAAACTATCCTGTACATTTTCATATGGCACACTGAGGCAAAAAGATACCCTGTTGAAGCTATCTCAACTACCTCACACACTGGTATGAGGTAAAACAGGAGCAGGCTCTTAAAATTGTGCTCTCACCCACAGCTTTTTACCAAGGGCTCAAAGTGAAGCTGTAATTAAGCTCAAAATGCTAGAGCTGCTCTGATCTTGAATATTTAACATTTAAATTCAGCACCACAGAGCTCGACTCTGATGCTATCATGGCTGGCATATCATGACAGAAGACATGGGACCATAGTTGTCATGCTGCTATTATTCCTCATATTAATTCTTATTAAGGAGAATTGCTTAGAAGAAAAGGTAAACTCCAGATATTTTCTGTGAATCTCACAACTGGTGGGTAGGTTCAGATAACAACAAAAAACAAACAGTCTGTGGATCAGTAAAGTTTTACCTAGCTAACTAAGCTACTTAGTTCAACTCTAATATTTATGATAGGCTTAATCCAGTAAACAGATAAATTGGTAAAAGCACAAAAAGACCACACAACAGCATGGAGGCAATAAAGACCACACACGTACCTTTTTCAGACTTAGGGCATTAAGAAAATAAGGATGTGCCAACAAAAATTTAGACTATTTGACTGAACAAATAAATAGTGGTCATTAGAGTTGAATAATGGACCAGAAATCCAAACAAATAGTCAAACTTACCAGGCAAAAGCTCCCATAGTTTATTTTAGCATTACTTTAACATCATTTTCATGCTAACATAATGGGTAAAATTGTAAGTACTTTCCAATCTATAGAATGTTTTGTCATCGATTTCTCTGGGGCAAGAATTTGACCCTATGATTTATAGGATACAAGATCTACAGCAGCTCTTCATAAACTTATGTGACACTACTCCAGAGCTGAATAACTACAAGGCAAACAGAAGAAGCACAACTGAAAAAGACAAGTCCATATTAAATATACAAACTTCAAGAGAAAAGGTCTAGCTTTAAGCATGATTTGAATAATTGTGAGAAAGCCATGCAACACTGGAAAGCCTGCATTCTTCTTTCTAAACCTTTCTGTTAGAAATATGGGGTTAAATATTGCTGATATGAAAAGTACTCACTCATTTTAATAGCATCTTGATCTTTGGAAATCAAGACAAAATACACTTCTGAATTTTGTGTTGAAGTAAAATGGTTTTAAACCTCCATGAACTCCATGGAGTTAGTGAGAGATAAACGAGAAAAGCAAATCAATTACTAGAGAGCTTAAAATCTCTTGTTCCTAGGTCCATACAGAGACCTTCTCCAAAGGTAAATAAATGAGAAGGAAAAAAAAGTTGCAACAGTACTATGGCTTATTATTCAGGCAGCCATGTTAGATAATTCCAGTGGTAATTTCTGGCCCCATCATTTACAGATAGCACAGGCAGTGATATACTAGAACATAAAATCCTACTGTTATTGCACTATTCCACATCTCTAATTAAAACCTTATCTGCCTAAAGTGCTCCTACATTACTGGATATATGTAAGTGAGCAACTGGTATTTGCATAGAGCTTTGTAAATTCAAAAAGCTTTGCAAACAGTAACAAAGTAAGCCTCACAAATACCATGTGCAGGAAGAAGGTAGGTCAGGGATCCCACTTTTACAGGTAAGGAAAGTGGAGCAAACATATGCTTATGGCTGTGCAAATATTCATAAAAGATGACAGAAGTTGCAAATTCGCAGTGCAGTACAATTCACACCAACTGCCCACTCCTCCTCTTAGCATAAAACTGTTGCACCACAGCACAACACTACATATTTTACTCAGATGTGCAAAGGAGAAGAGGAGGAGTTAAAACCCTGTGTGACTTAGATGACCACATACAACAGCAATAATTACTTTTTAGTGTAGCACTTGGTCCATTTGTGTTATGCCAAATCAAAGTCTATATTTTTCCAATTAACAAGTGATTTCTAATACTTCATCTTTGGGTTCAGCTAAGCCAAACCTGGTACCAAGCCATGTTTCCAGGGCTGGTTCTCAGATCTTTCTCACAGGAACTCAGATCTCTTGAATTCTCAGCAAGGGTATTCAAAAGCAGATGCATAAGAACCTTGGCAGGCTTGAAGCATAACTTTCCCAATAAAAAACACACTTATAAACTATCTTTAAATTATCATCTGATCATCAGAGAAACTTTATGAAATGAAAAGGGGAAGGTTTACTTTCCTAATGAAATAACATTAGCTTTCTCTATTCAAGTATCAATCATTTTGTCTTAGGTAATCTCTTCCACAGCATTGCCAGCTCTCATGATGTAATTATACATTGCAAGGTATTTGTGGTTTTGCTTTAGTTTTTATGTATCCTTGCAATTTTACCCTACCATGAGAATGGAAAATGCTCATTTTCCAAAATGGTTGCCACCTCCTGAAAGGGCCAATGAGCAGAAAACATGAGCTGGCCTCACTGCCTAAACTTCTTTGCCCTCGCAACTCTTGTGAAGGGAAGCAACTCTGTCCTTTGGAAAGAGCATTTATAATTCATGCTGCAATAGTGCCTGGAGGGGCCCTCAGCAGATAGGGCTCAGGTTATAGCTGGCACTCCACATCCATGTAATCAAGACATAGATCTCTGCTTAGCAAATAAGCATATGGTTAAATACAACAGAGGAACAAAACAGGTGGTAATGACACAAGGTTTTGGCTCCTCAGGGTGCTCCCTCACGCCAGCCACCTAAGCCCAATTACTTTGCAGGATTTATGGTGTTCTGAGAAGAGGCAAGAGGGCTTCAGTGTGAAAGGCTGACATAAGGAAAGGCCAGGAGACTCTGCAGGTTATTATTTGGGGTTCCTTCTGGCTCAAAACCCAAGGTGAAGCCTTCACTAAAGGCCTCTGTTGAGGAGGAAAGTTAATGAAAATGTGATATAAGCCAGCCTGATGGACCAAGGAGGCTGTTCTTGGGCTGCAATGAGAGCAGGAAAATCAACCTAAAAGCATGTAGAGAGACTGGGCCTCTGTTGCTTAAAAATGGAGGATGTCAAGAGCAGAAAAACAACAGCTCCTGGAGCACAGCAGAACAGAAGAGGCAGTGATGAGAAAATGGAGGCTGTTCTTTGTTTGCACATGCACACCTGAGAGTACTTAGCATGAATTCTTGGTACCCTACACAGAAAAAATGATCCCGAAAGCAACATTCAACCCCACGTGTTTCAGTTCACTGACATCTCAAAGCGACCTCCTCACATAATGAACCACCTTTGGTTAAGAAATTTGGTGCCATGAGAAAGTCAAAGACGCCATTTGCTCCATGTGACTCCTACAGGACAACTGCTCTGGAGCCTTTTTCCAGAATGCTTGGGAAGCCTTTGTGAAATTCCATCTGTGTCTAGTTAATATCCATTTATCCTCATGTCAGCACTACCCTTAAACTCTCAGTCCTGCTGTTACACCCTGTATCTTTAGAGACAAAAAGTAGCATTAAATTATCTTTTCCTAGATTGAATAAGCACAACTCTTCTACCCTCCTCCTGGGACATAAATTTCCTATTTTCCCAATTGCCCAAGAAGCTGTCTCTGCTACAGTCTGAGTTCAGCTTTTACCAGCGGAGATGGCCAGAACTAGACAAAGCCTTCTTAAATGGGAGCCCAGTGGAGTAATATTCCCCTTTTCCTCCTCTTTGCTGAACACCATCTGTCAGATACACCTTCACACTTTTTGCCTGTTCTTTTATTTTTTTCCTGGCCACATCACTTCAGAGGTTCACAGACATTCTGTGATTGACTAATAGGCAAGTCTTGTCCTTCTCCTTCTCTGTCATTTACAATTGATGGATTCCCATGTAACCATAAATTCTTATTAGCCCCTAAGTGAGTGTCCATGCCATTACATTCTATCACTCAGTTTCTCAAGATCTCATCTCATGTAGCTGAAGGATATTTCATTAATTCCTTTCATTAAGAATGCATCCCAAATTTATCATTGGTAAAGGAAGAATACTTCTTTAAGTTATGAGATGATTATACACACAGGTGCATGGCTTTAAAAAAAAAATAAAAAACAACAAAAGCAAAGAGGAGGTCACAAAAAAGGTGACACAGGTAATTCAACTACTCATTTTAAACTCGTAGGTGCCTGCATCTGCTGTAATTTTTTAGAGTTTTTGGTGACAGTTTCCCTCTCAAGAGCCTAAATCCCTTTACTATGCTCAGCAAATGATTCTTACGTCAGTTCTGAGTTCTCTCTCTATCATCCCTTCCATCTCCTCCATCTCTGGAGAAAAGAGAGACAGAGAGCTACTAAATGTTTTGGCCAAGGTTTCCTGAATAGGCAAGGGTTTCCGCTAGGCAAAGGGTGCTAATGTTTCTTCCTCTGGAGAGACCCTTATTCCAGACCTGCTCCACTGAAAGCTGACTGCTCCCCTCTCTCTCTTCATCCAACCTCCATTCAGTTTTGGCTCTCAATTAATCATGAGAGATACCTAGGCTTTAAAGAGTGAACAAGAAACAAATCTCCAAGTGTCCTCCAGCCTGGTGGGGGAGGAGGGCATGAATACTGTGGCAGATTCAAAGGAACAGCTTGAAGGCAGCTGGAAAGCTGCGCAAAAAAGAACCCCATACACAGTACACGTACAGAGCAGCTGCATAGAGGGTGCCATGCACAATATTAATTATAAGCATGTTATGGAAGACAACATTTCCTGTGCAAAGCATTCAGCATAGGAGCAGCCAGTGACACTATTTCACATTCCCCAGCGCACCTCCACTAGGACTTGATTTAACATTATAAGGTTCCAAGTTTGTCAAGCTGTGACAATTTGTATGAGTGAGATTTTGGGTATCTCTCTGAAATACACATTGAAAAAAACAAAAAAAACCAACCCCTTCATCACAAGCCTGCCTGATTTCAAAGGCTGCCTTGAGAGATGAACAATAAAGAGTAAGGGAGTGTCCCTAAAACAAATCAAACTTGGCAGAGCTAACTTTCCTTGTAAAATTAATTTTTAGCATCTTCTCTCCAGTGGCCCTGCCTCAGCTGTCTCCCCCTGTGCACAGTTAATGATCTTGTTGAACAGATAACCAATCTCTGGTTGATTTACAAGCTCTTTTATTGTCTGAACTGTCTATAATTTTTTTAATAGAGCTTCAGTTGATATTGCAGTAAAACGAGGTTCACTTTACATATTTAATGAAAAAGTGAAAACAAGCCAATAAAGACACCAAAAGACCAATTTGCCAAACTGTTCTACACAGTCTGAAATATCTTGTTTACCAAATATCTGTAAAGAAAATGCACAAGCTCTTAATATTAAATCTTAAGCCTAAAAAAAAAAA
>VZUA01038728.1:0-2500 GCA_013401035.1 Horornis vulcanius
AAAAAAAAAAGATAAAAGCTCAGTTTATTCCAGTAAAATATATCTTAATTAGTAAAGTACCTTGGAGTATTGAGCAGTTGAAATGTACATTTGCCTGCTTTGATGTAGTAGCACATGGTAACACACTTCACTAAATCAGGAATATGCCTTTTTTCTGTAGTACAATATTTCGTTATTTTAGTCATATGTTGTTTTCATAAAATGCCATGTTTTGTTGTAGCTCCATATGTGTTGGGCTGTGGGACTTCCTTGGCATGATGAGAGCATTTATGATTTGGTATAACACAGATTTCCTTCTCCTTCACTGAAATAGTGCCAAGTCCCTTCCTTGCAACGTTCCCTGCTAAAAACTGGAATGGTTTGAGTTGGAGGGGACCTCAAATCCCCCCCAGTGCCACCCCTGCCATGGCAGGGACCCCTCCCACTGTCCCAGGCTGCTCCAGCCCCAATGTGCAGCCTGGCCTTGGGCACTGCCAGGGATCCAGGGGCAGCCACAGCTGCTCTGGTCACCCTGAGCCAAGGTCTGCCCACCCTCCCTGTAAAAAAATCCTTCTGGGCACATTGCTGTATCACCTAGAATATCTCATCAACCAACCCCCCCAAGCCCTTGTCCTTGGGGCTGTTTTTTACTGATGTGATCCCAAATTTCTCATGATCTGCTCATTCTGTAACTTTAAATGATGGTAAATTTGTGGCTATTTGAACCCTGCAAACTGTTCTCACACTGAAATGTGTGCTCTGATGCAATAACTCCATCAACCAACACACCAAGTGAGTTTATTCCAAGTGCTTCTCATTGCCTACTTTAGATTTCACCTTTTAAGTCTTCAAATGTTTAAACATATTCAGTATCACTGGCTCTGAACACCCATAGCAGCAGCAGAGTGATGTTTGTACAACAGAGAACATTGGGGTGATGTCCATATCCGTGCCCATGTCCATGCCCATGTCCCAGGTCAGGCTGTCCCCTCCCAGAAATCCAACCATCGTGTGGCTCTCTGGGACCAGAGATGTTGTCCTGCTATCCAGGTGCTCATCCAGTGACCCTGGATGTGAGAGCACACACAGGCAAGGGGTGTATGAGGTCCTGTTCCCTGTGTACTGCCTGCTTCACTCATTTTTAGAGGGTTGTGTGGCATGCAAAGTGTTTTTCATTCATTCTCCCCTGCTCTCTCCCTCTCTTGCATCTTCTCAGTCTCATCCATTCATTCATTCATTTAAAGTAAATCTGCAGCTATTATGATGGTAATGACTTTTTTGGCAAACATCAGAGCCTGGAACACAATCGTTCTCAGTCAAAGTGGAAATGCGGGTGCCCTTGAGGAATTGAGGGTCATGAGGTATTAGTGCTTCACTTGTCACTGAGTGCCACCACCAAAGGTGTGCCAAGAGCCCAGGTCCTGTGATGGGACAGCCTGGAGGGGCTGGCCTGAGAATCCCTGAGGATTTTCTGAGGGTGGAAGACCACCATGGTCTTCCCATCAGATGTTCCCCAGCAGCCTCCTGGCATCTCTCATACAGTGAGGGTGCACCCGCCCTGCTGAGACCCCACAAGTGCTGGCATCAGGCTCTTGAAAATCAGGGGACAGATGATTAGTCACAGAGTGTATTTAAACCTTAATTTGCTACACATTTGGGGAAGATGCTTGTTGTTTCTTTGATAACTCTCTGGCTCCTCACCCTTGTTTCCTCCCTCCCCTCATCCTGTGCTTCTTCCATCCCTCCTGGAGGAGAGGCACTGGTTGCTCTGGTGGGTGGCTGGAACAGGCCAAGGTGTGTTTTCCCTAATTTTTTTCCCCTCTACACTTTTGAGTGCAAAGTTTGTTCTGCTGGGGATGTTCTGACCTACTCTACAGCAGACCCTGAGAGGGATGGATGATTCCTGAACTGAATGATTTGACATTCGTCCTCAAAGATGTCAAAGCCACAAATGAGGCCTCAAAACAGTCTTTTTAATATTTCTTTGTTAACTCCTGTCACAGACTGGTTTGGTCCAGAAGGACCCTTTAAAGTCCCACCCTCTGCCATGGCAGGGACACCTCCCACTGTCCCAGGGAGCTCCAAGCTCCATCTAGCCTGGCCTTGGACACTTCCAGGGGATGCAGGGACAGCCACAGCTTTTCTGGGCAGCCTGTGTCAGGGCCTGCCCACCCTCACAGGGAAGAATTTGTCCCATCTAAACCTAATCCCTTTCAGTCTGAAAACATCCCCCTTCATTCAATGACTACACGTCCTTGTCCCCTCCTTTGTGAGCAGCACTGCATCCCAGTATTCTCCACCAGGTTCTCCTGGATGCCTTTTTGGGGCTACGTAAAAACAGAGGACAGACAAAATTAAGGGAATAAAAAGCAGCTCTATTTATTGAAGGGCAGGACAATCCCTCCATTCACTCCCACGGACAGCCAGCATTGTGGACGTCAACACTTGGGCTGGGCTTTGCTTTCCAGCGAGGAAAAGAAATAAATAAGCAAATATGTAAATAAACAAACAGTATGGAGGC
>VZUA01038728.1:15000-18075 GCA_013401035.1 Horornis vulcanius
CTAGATTAACCCAAGTTAATTCACTTTATTGTTCAAAATAAAGAGGAATAAGCATTGAACTCACTTGCAAATTTGGGGCATGAATTAGGGGTGAGATGTTGTCTTTAAGGACTCTGCCAGTTTAATTAAGATATGGAAAATTACTTATTGTTCTTCACCACTAAAGTGCTAGGAATTAACAGCCAAATGTGATGCCTGTGCCTTTCATATCTCTACCATGTGTTTGTTTGTTTAATACCCATAAGACTACATCATTAAACCTCAAGCACTGATTTCACTAATTCAGCACGAGAGCTACATGCTACAGCGGCAAACACCTTTCCGAGTCAATCATAATTGAACAGCTGGATGTAAAATGCAATATCATTTTTAGGCTCGTCTCTAACTTTGACTTCAAACCACAAGCCCTGTTTTCCTCCTGGACAAAATACCTTCCTACCTTTGTAATACATCCCCTAAATATAGCGGGAGCACACGGGTGGTGTATTTTACCCACTTTATCAGTTCCTTGCAATTAGAGATTCTAACATTGCTGCAGTTCTCCTGTCGTAGTGAAACATAACGCAGGTTGTTTGTTTTCCTTTAGGAAGTATTACTTAAGAGAGCAGCAGACCTTGTTGAAGCCCTATATGGGATGCCCCATAACAACCAGGTAGGTCAGCAGCGCGCTCTTTGTTCCCACGCCGACACGTGTAGATCAATACCTGCTCTGTGCAGGGCTGGCAGAGCATCAGCACGTTGCCTTTGTACACAGCCGGGCTTTGCCAGCCACCTTGAGGGCAGTGTGATGTGATGCAATGCTCCGAGGGAAACGCTTCATCTTCCCGTCCTCCTCTCGCCGCTCGTTTGCCTATCAGAAATGACAATTAAGTGAGAGGTGCCAAAAGCATAAGCAAGCATTAAGGCAAGAGAATAACCTTGAACTCGGGCCAAAATATACAGTGACTAATGGGAAGTCCTAAAGAAATCTGCTCAGCCGAGTGGATCAGCCGTGCTGTATTTTGCAAACTGCTGAAAATACAACTCCTGCCTTGGATGCATAAAACCCATGTGACAATTTTCACCTGACTTCCAGTGCTAAACTGGAGCTTTATGTTAATTTCTTTCTTTCTTTATGCTTGCTGTGTCGAGGCTCAATTGGGCATGGGAAGGAAAAACAGGAGGTGTTGTTGAAACAAGCAGCAAACCCCCCACCCCTCACTATAATTTCATGTGACTCTCTTTGGTAAATTTTAGCGCTATTGCGGCCTGGAGCATTTGCACTATTCGGAGTTGTCAGTGCTTATTTCGTGTCTCTCTAGGAAATAATCCTGAAACGAGCAGCTGACATTGCCGAGGCGTTGTACAGCGTGCCCCGCAACCACAACCAGATCCCCACTCTAGCCAACACTCCCGCCCACACCGGCATGATGGGCGTGAACTCCTTCAGCAGCCAGCTCGCCGTCAATGTCTCCGAAACATCGCAAGCCAACGACCAAGGTAGGTGGGATTTCAAGGGTTAATCCTTCACCTTGTTGGCTGCTTTTGGCCTGCAGCTGATGTCACTGCTGCGTCCTCCCTCTCTCTGTCCCCCTGTAGCCGTGTGCCTGAGCGCTGAATGAAATGCCGTCTTTAACTTTCTCGTAATATTTAATTCTCCCTGTTCTTTCATTTACTGTTATCATAAAGCATCTCCGGTGGGGGAAGGAAAAAAAAACCAAAAAACAATTGGCAAAGTGTAGAAAGCTTTTTGTTATTCGCAGTAAATATACAGCGTGTATGGTTGGTTTATAAAATAATTATGTCTCGGTACCTCCACCTGGTTTTGGAATATTTACACAGATAAATCTAATTTGATGTCTGTGATTTTAAAATACTTTGTTTGTAGGCATGTGTGACATATATGTTACTAATAAAAGTAATAGTTGATTTAATTTACCTGTTGTAATTGAAAATGCATGTAGCATATTGCATTTAAAATTAATTTTGATACTAATGAAAGGAGGGAAACAGGATTATTAGATATGTTCAAACGCATTTTTTTTGCTTGCAACATAATTATTAAATTGATTGCTCAGATAGGAACAAATTGTTGTTTAAAATCCTGATTCCGCTATGTTTCCTCTTCTAAAAAGATTGTCTTTTAATGCGTTTCCAAGCTAATAAGCCTTATAAAATTCTGTACTTGCTCTTGAATTAGTTTTCACTGATGGCTACACCTTACGAAAGCTTGTTGTTAGCATAAAAATATCAATTACAAAATGAAGACCCCAAAACAGCCTTTTAAAGTAAATCACCGCAACAAAAAAGTTTTTCTTGTCAGCTCTGGCATTTGAAGGTGTGGAGAGGCTGAAAGTTCACGCAGAGTGTTGGTACAAAGCGGGACTCGAGCCTGTTGATAATTGCTCCTAAAGACAAACGTGAAGGCACCTGACACAGCTGGATCGAAGAGAGCTTTTGTTGGCTGTCTGTGCTAAGAGGAGAGACAACATAGAGTGCTCGCGGATGATTTAAGTAGGGTTGGCGTGATAAGGTTATCTCAAGCTGCAAGAGTTGATAGGGCAGTGAGAGACAACCCAGAGCGAAGCTGTGCAATCAATTAAAACTGTGTAATATATGCTGCATGAGGAAACCCCCCAGCCCTAAGTCTATCTTATAAAATAACATTATTTTTTTGGGGTGGGGGGGTTTCTAACACAGTAGGTTACAGTCGCAACACAAGCAGTGTTTCCCCGCGAGGATATGTTCCCAGCAGTACTCCTCAGCAGTCCAATTACAACACAGTCAGCAATAGCATGAATGGATATGGCAATGCCGGCATGCCCAATCTAGGTGTACCAGGTTCCCCTGGATTTCTTAATGGCTCCTCAGCTAACTCTCCTTATGGCAGTAAGTGTCTATTTTTGGTAACACATCATCATATAGATTCATATTTACTACAAAATCAACTCCTTGCATTGTTTTGATTTCCTCTATTGTCAGCTACTGGATAAAAGGAGGGGTGACTCTGGAGGCTGGACGTAAAAATGAAAATAATAAATTGATCTGTTTGTGCCAGAATACAATCTCAGAGAGAGAGAAAAAAAAAAAAAAAAA
>VZUA01038741.1:0-27333 GCA_013401035.1 Horornis vulcanius
AAAAAAAAATTACCAGAACATGGCGAAGACACAACCCAAAATGGAAAAAGAAATTTAAAAATATTGAATTCTTAACATCTTAGGAGCTGTCAGGCATTCAGGGAAATACAAGAGAAAAAGGAGGGAAGAAGTCAAGGCCTTGCTAAGGACAAGATCCTGTGAGTGCAGTACCCAGGAACAGCAGCACCAGAGTATTCCCCATTCTCTGTTTTCACCTCCAGCTTCTATATTATTTATGATGTTTTGTTATTATTGGCAGGCAGAAGTATGTATATTATATCCAGCATCCTTAGCTGGGCCATGCTTCCTTTGTTTTCAGAATGGAAGCCCACATCCTTTGTTTGAGAATCAATGTTATCAGGAGATAAGCAAGAAGAAAATGGTTGTTGCCTTCTGACATCTGACAATTAGAAGCATGCTCAGATGGAGAAAACAGGATACGAGCCATGTTTCAGAGTGGCCAGAAGGAAGCCTTGGAAGGCATTTGTCACAGGAAAGCTCCTTGAGCCTGGGGCACCTTTCCAGAGGCTTCACCATGAGGAATCATCCAACTCCTTCCAAGACATTCTTTCTAAGAGGGATTACCAAGAAGGTCACTGAAATTACTCATTTTTATGGTGCCTCCTTTTGTTGTAGCACTTTGGTCTATTATGCAAAAGCACAATTGATGAAATGTAAATGCCTGCTAGATAATTTACTAAAAGACACAAACCTGCAGCTCATCACTGCTCTCATTATCATTCCTATTCATGGGCAGTCTCATAAGAGTAGATTTCATTACTGGTGCTTTGCTTACAATTCTGCTGGACATCTCCTCCTCCTCCTCCTTCCCTCCTACCCATTTTACTCCCTCTCTCCCATGGAAAAAGAGGAGGGGAGGAAAAAGTAAATATGATTTACTACAGATGTAAATATGAAAGTTCATTTTAAGCTGGAAGTCTGCTTTCATGTCAGACAGGATTCTGCAGCCACAGTTAAGCTTTGAATAATGCAGATTGCCTCTGGGGGAATATTTGAAAGTGGAGAGATTCAGTTTGTGTACTCTGCACATGAAAGACACTGAAATGTTCATACCACCAAAATCCCTGCCATCTATCCAATTTCCTCCAAACTTGTCTTGTGGCGTGCACAGGGTCTGTGCTTACTGAAGCAAAGGAGTTTTAGTGCAAGGACAATCATTCTGATGTCTTGCTCTGGGCTATTGCATTAACAAGTCATAACATTAAAGTCTCTTTTCCTAATCATGTCCACCTCATTCTAATTTCTCCTAAACATCATCAAGAAAATAATGTTGATTTTTCCACATTATTAATGGTAAAGAAGTGTAAATCACGTTATTAATTGCAGCTCTTGTGCTGTGGCAGTACAACTGCTTAATTATATGGGATTTTCTGCAGGCACCCTATAGCAATAATGACAATCAGCAAAGTTCATTTGCAAATGCACCGAATGGGTTGCTGAGTTTTTCCAAGCCAAGTTGTATAACACTTAATTAGCCAGTAAAGAAACAATCTAGAGATATGCAGCTTGCTTTTGGGGAAATTAGGACAAAATAGCATAGATGAGAAGCCAAAGAGTGAATTTGAAATCCTGACTTCTACAAGTTCACATTTAGGTTAAGACAAAAAGAGAAAAAACAGAAAGGAAAAGGGAAAAGTTCTCTCTTTTCACCACTAGTGGGAACTACTGTATTCCTGTACAATAAAAAATAACCACTCGCACGTCAGGACTAAGAATAGCAATGGTGTAGTCTAAAGGACACTGCAATCTGTACCAAAGGTTAATGAACTTTAAACATTTTTCCTTTTCATCACTTCCCATGAAAAATCACTTTCCTTCCCCTAGTAAAACCAAGCCAAAGCAGCCATAATCCTAACTTGTCTGTAGCTTGGATTTATCCCATTATAAATCCAGGAAGACAGCAAAGAGAGGAGGATTCTGGTGCCAAAGCTGGGAATGTTTGAAGTGGGTGCTCCCACCCAAAGGTCCGTGTGGCTGAGCTGTACAGTTACACTGGAGAGTAAAAAAAAAAGCATTTGCATGTAGGTATCAGGGTTTTTTCTCCACTTTCCCCTCCCAAAACTCATATTAAAATGGGCAGACTCCCTAACTAAATGGCACACCACACAGACCTGGAGAGTGCATTTGAGAACGTGTGTTCCTGTTGCCAGGCAGTGTCACAGCAGGTTCAGAGCTCCTGCAGCACTCCCTGGGCTTCCCAACGGGGCAGTTTCTGCTCAGAAAGGCCTTGGGGAAAACGACACAATTCTGACTTGGCATCTCATGCACCAGCTCTGAGAGCAGGGAGAAAAGAGTCAGTGCCCAGGCTGGCAGGGAGGTGCAGTGCTTCTGTCACTGTTCAGCCACTGACTGTGAGTGTAAGGCCATTGCACAGCCCAGTGAAACCAGTGCCCCTGGTCACTGCACCCAGCTGTGGGGCTGCTCCTGCAACCCTGCAGGAAACTGAGAATGGCACTGCAAACAGTGCCACTGAGCCCTGCTATGTGCAGCTGGGAATTGACATCCTTCCAAAAATCCACTGATGAGCTCCAGCCCTGTCATCTGACTGTGCAGAAAGTGCACAGCAAGTAAGTGTGGAGATGAATCGTTCTGTGAGAACGTGGTTGATAAACTTCAGTCCTCAGTACTTAGTGATATACCCAGGAATCACTTCGTGGCTTCACTTAAGCAAGAATGAGTAAATTTATGGCCCCTAATTCCTCTCAATCCTCATTAACAAACAGTCCAAAAAGAATTTAAAAGCAAGACTTTCTGAGGATCTGAACCAGAGCTGTAATCACTCTTTGGCAAGTATGTAAAAAACCCTCTAATCTTTAATAAAGA
Source organism: Horornis vulcanius (assembly GCA_013401035.1). NCBI lineage: Eukaryota > Metazoa > Chordata > Aves > Passeriformes > Scotocercidae > Horornis > Horornis vulcanius. The sequence goes on from VZUA01038741.1 coordinate 2,845, forward strand.
GCATTCATTGTGTTTTAGGACTATGCGAAAACACTAAACTCATTTATCATTATTAAACTTTCCCATCTGCTCTTATGGTGTAACTCCAAAGAATATAACAAAGAAATGGTACATGTTAAACTGTATTGACTTAAGCCCAGAGCTATTGGAGATGTACAATTTATTTCAGTGAGGGCAGGAAGGGGACTGCAGGCTGCTAGACAGACTCATTTGTCCAGTGCTGAAAAGACAGTTATCTGCACCAAAATGGCTCTCAGAAAGGCACATTTGCTTTATAAGAAATAAGCTGCCAGGTGAGACCATTCAGCATTATGTTAAAGGCTCAGACAATAAAACTAAGTCATGAATTTGAATAGTTAACAGATGGACTAATTAGAGACTGAAATCTTTGTGGTTCTAATAGATAACCAGGTCACAGCAAGGTTACTGAGAGAGAGGCAAGCAGCACTGCAAATTTCAGTAGATATTTGCAGAGTTGGGGAGGAGCTGCACTTCCTAACTGAAAGCATTAGCAGTGCTGGAGGAACAGAAAAGGGGCTAATTAAAAATACTTCTAGTATCTGAATTTAAAAAGTTTATTCCATCTCAAAAGATGCTGTTGATTTAAGAAATATTTCCTCTACTTCCAGTATGGCATCCAGTGATTTCAGAGCTTAAACCAGAAGGGTTGTTGAGATGAGCCACAGCATAAAAACAAAAGACCAAAGGAAATGGGGCACCCAGGGTGAATGTTTGCTCCAAGTACACGAGTGGGACAAACTGCTTTTTTCACCAGGTTTAGGGTTTTTTTTGGCAACCAAAGGTGACTTAGTTTGAAGTATCTACCATGATATCACATAATAAATAAAAACCACAAGAAACAACCAGAAAACCATGGCTACAGGACTTGAGCAGAGCCACTCCTGACCTGCTCTAAGGCCCTGGCTCCTGGGCTGGGGACTCGTGGGTGATCCCTGCTCATGGCAGGGACAGCTATTCCCTAAGGGCAGGGTGAAGTTTCACCAACCAAGTTTTGTTCTGTATTTTAAGAACATCTGCTACGTACAGGGAGTTCTGTACTCTGCTGAGAAAATGCAAATACGAGTTTCAAACGAATGCCCCTGCATTTCCCTGCACTCCCAGCTGCCCCCTGATGCATCCTCCTCCATCCAGGAGCTGTGCTGCAGCTTTGGTGGGGACTTCAGAGCAAAGTGCTCTGAAGCCCAGGACTGAGACCCCTGGGCACAACCACACTACAAATACTACAGACTAAGCAATTAAAACACCAACAGCACTAAAGCTGTCTCACCCAAATTCATGATTTTGAGAGTTTCATGACTTAGAATTACAGCAAAGCCACATGTAGACTCCTGGTGTGTAGTGAATTTTTGCATCCCCACAGGAAACCTTGATGCCACCTTCACAAAGAAGGCTCACGGCCTCCACAGCTGTTAATGCACTTAGATACTAAGATAGTGACCTATGCATACAAATAAAGCAAACAAAATCCAGGGTCAGTTTCTCAAAAGGATCCTGTCAGCTCACTCAAGAGTGTGATGATGCCACTGTCATTTGCCTCATGTGGAACTCTGGGGTTACCTGTGCTTCTTGCCTCTGCCTCTTGCTGTTAACAAAACTCTCCATCTGCTCTTTGGAAGTTTTCTGTCTTTTTTTCCTCCTCTATTCTGCTCACAATTCAGAGATGCTCTTCAAGATAAAACAGCCTTTCAGTTCAAAAATGCTCCAAAGCTTTCTGTTTGTTTGCATGTTTGCTTTAGCACAATGTATGAACATTGATAAAACAAACTGTGCAGTTCAGTGGATCTGGGTTTTTTTTTTTTACCCATCTTTCACCCATTTACTTGATACACAGGCATGTGAAATACTGCCAGACTCAAGTTTCTAAGCTTATCTCGGGGGCTGTCAGTCAGGAAAAGGCTTTGTTTGAAGACTGTAAGTGATCTATGGGTATATGGTTTTGTTAAAAAAAAAAAAATCTCTTTTCTGTTCTTTTCATACAGCATGAGCATGTACAGCTTCCTTGAAAGGCAGCCCTCTTTCCTTGCTAGGAGCAGTGACAAGATCACCACACCTGGCTAGCAATTTTATCAGGATCTCCTTCCTGCCTTCAAGCAAAGCAGATGAAACACTGATTTCCCTATAGTTGCTCTTCATGCTTTTTGAAACAAAACAAAATTCCATCGAGGTATCCAAAGTACTTTTAAAATGCACCCACAATTCTAATAAGATGGAAACTGACTCCGCTTCCCCTCTAATTGAATTAGATACAGCTTTTGTGCAAAGACTTTACCAATATTTTCAGAACTGGTTTCATCCATCAAAACATGTCCTTAAACAGCAACCAGGGCAACAGAAAGACAGAAAATCCAGAGTGAATTATTGCAACAGTGATTTTTCTCTTAGACAAAGGTGAATCCTTTAGCAGGCATGTGGAAGTCAAGCTGTGGTGCTGTTACCAGCACCAATGTGGTTATAAGGAACATGGGAAACAGCTTTGGGAGCAGGCAAGAGCTCGAGGAATGGAAGAGTTGGTGAGGAACAGGCAGACACAACCTCCCAGGGTGCTGCAGTGCTTGTAAAGAGGTGTGATCGTGATTCCAGCAACAGCAGCTCCCTTGAAAATAGATCCTTTGGCCCAGATAAACTCCCAGGCCAGGGGTGAAGGTAGCCTGGAGAACAGCTTTGATGCACCACCCCAAATGCAAGGCAAAGCTTTCAGGGTCTCTTCACACATTTTTCTTCCACCTGAGAGCAGCACCCTGGTCAGACTCATCCAGCACCACCACTCTTTAACTGTGTCTGTTATTGTTCTTCTGTTTTCACCCAAAGATGCAGGGATTGGTGTTTTGTACCTCTCTGTATAACACAGTCACAATCCAAAATTGAATTCTCTGCACAGAACAGATATTTATATTTGGGTTGTACAGCTGCTGTGATTCTCCAACCCTTGACACCATGCTCTTGTTCCCGTGGAGGGCAGCTTGCCTATAAATTGAATGAGATAATCTAAAACTGTATTTATCTCACCCAATTTCAGCTGCTAGTCCTCCTGCCTGTCTCTATGAGGTTGTGCTAGCTGCAATGACAAACTACAACATCTTGTACCTTATGAAGTGGTTTGACTCAGGCAATCCTTGTGTTATGTCAAGTCATGCTCTCAGAGGTGTCGATGAGATTCCAAAGGAGTCAAGTTAGCTCAACACCCAGCAGAAGCTGCTGCAGGGAAGTTGCAATGGCTGGCTGGTAAATTTATGTATTAGAGAGAGCAGAAGAGATCTGATAAATACTGAAGATTTCACACTAACAAAGTGAAAGTCAGAAAATCTTGAGCTAATGGGATAAATCAGTTGCCTACCTGCCTGTTTCTGAAAAGCCCTGTGAACTGCAGGGAGGTGCTCCGGATCACTGAGATTTTGAAAATCCCCTGCTTTTCTCCAAGTTAACATTTCCATTAATTTCTTTTTCCTTGTCATGCAAAGGATCAATTTGCAGAGGCAGATGCCCAAGTCTTCTTCACTTTCAATAGCAGTTGGCTCCCTAACAACTTCTGAGAAGCCTTTTGCATGAAAACCTCCCCACATGCAAAACCCAGAATAATTACTCCTGATTTCTCATATAAGTGCACAAACAAAGCACGCTCTGGCACAAAGCATCACATCACTTTTTCAGTATTAAACTTCTCAAACCCTTACTCTTTCCTAACAGAGGAAACTAGTCCAACACCTAAAAAGGGTTTGGTGTCAAAAATTGCCACCGTAACTTACAAAACAAAATGCAGTGATTAATAATATGTTAAAATAATGGATACAAGGGAGGCTGTGACTGGGTAGTCCTCATGATCAAATTTTTGAAACCAAGATATTGACATGTTAAAAATGAAAAATGTGTTAAGGTGACCTTGAGTATGGGGAACAAGGAGCAATTCCATTATGTTTTTAAATGGAAATTATTATTAAAACACCTGAAGCTGAACTGTTGTAACCAAGTCAACTCAGTCTCCCCTTAAAAATCCCTTTTCTCCCCTTCTATTCAGATTGTATTTACAAACTGTAGATGTCTCATTTTTTTCTTGTGTCATTTCATTATTACAGAGTTGAGACTAGCCATCTGCAGCTTCATTTCATAAAGCTCTGATTTGTCCTTGGAGCAAGGTCATCCAGAACAAGAACATAAAATGCTGCTTTCCTCAACAGACAGTTCTTTATGTCTTCCTGTAAATACTCCCTACTAATTTTAAATAATTTTACCACTTCATACTCCCCCTCATACACACTGAAAGGCACATATTAATACACACATATTAATAAGAATCTTGTCATTTAACCACTGCATGTCACATTAGGAGCAATTAATGGTGTTTATTTGCTGATAACACAGGCATTTTGAGCTCCAGCTCAAGAATCCCCGGTAGCTTCATGTGACTTGCAGGATATTAGCTATGGGTCAGAAGTTGGGATCCCCCCATTCAGCATTATCATATGCTTGGAGCAACTCTGTTTTCTATCAAGCAGAAAAAAAAAATGCAGTCAATGCACAAAAATTACCAGCTGCTATAACACCACATGATGGGTGAATGATAATAAAACATCACTAGGTGTATGTGGGTTCATTAATCGAAATCAACAGACCGGTAAAGAAAGATTTTCAGGTGAATCAGACAACATTCCAAGCTAAAAACAAAGAAAACTGAGCATGGAATTTCTACGCAGATCAGATATGACTTGCCATAAATTCTGGAGCATCTTCTCTGAAGCAGAGACTCCTGTTCTGGATTACAGCAAAAATCAAGCCAAGAAAACAAAACAAAGAACAAAAAGGCAGGGTAAAATAAAATTGAGAATCTTCAAAAGAACCACCAAAAAGAAACAGGGAATGACTGAGTGACTGAGAATAATCAGCATTAGCTCTGGGGGTCAGTCTCATCCCTGATCTCTGCTTGCAGATGCTGGCAGCAGCAGACTGAAGGTCCTGGCTCTAATCTCCAACACAAGGTGCCTATCTTTGGGCACTTGGAAAATTCATTACTGGGTGGATGTGGTGGATTCTGAGATAGGCTCTGCTGTGCATGGCCATCTGCCTCACAAATAACCACGTGAGCTTTTCCTGGGTGTCTCTAACAGCCTCAGCAGTCCTAGCCACCAAGACATGAAGAAGCTGGAGGTTTGTTTGCAAACACCCCTGGCTCTGTGCTGTGCATTCAAGACTGAGGAGTTCAGCCACACAAGCATCCCTTAGGACACACAGTGGAGGGTGAGCTCATGAGACTGCAAGCATGCAATCTGTCAGAAGGAGAAGTAGAAGCTGGGATCATTACAGGTGAACTGCCTGAAGCCTCTAAAGGACATGATCTTGAGCCATGAATTTGTTTTGTTACAGAGTCAGAGGACAAAAGCCATTCCTATGGACATGACCAGGTCCAGTTTCCAGCTACGTCATACAGAGATTCTCCACGTGACCATGGGCAAACAACTCCGTTGCTCCCTGTCTCAGCCTCCCTCCAAATGGAATTAAAGTTCCTCCCAGGGAAGGGGAAGGAGGGAAATTTCCTGAGGCAATGTGAGGGTTTACCTCTGAAATGTGCCTCTCCATTGCCCTGGGGTCATGACCCCACAGACCTGGCAGAGCTGCTTTCCTCACCAGTGAGAGCTGGAAGGGCTTTTCCTGCTTCACTCCACATACAAGTCATTGTCATGTTCTCCTCTCTGCACCTCTCCTCCAGGTCAGGCCACAGCTGGTTGCATTGCAGAACAACACTAAACTACACAGAGTTGTAATGGTCCCCCAAGGCCTCTCACCTGGCTGCACAGCCCAGTGGAGTGCAGCGTGTCCCAGCCACACGCCCCATGATCCCGTGACTTGACCCTTAAGTCCTCAAAAAACTCTGCTTGCAACAGCTTTGGACATCACAGCACCTGGAGAACCCCTCAGTGCCCAGCTGGAAGCTGTGTGAGGAGAGCCTGGTGCTGGGACAAGTCAGCCCTGTGTTTTGTCTTTACAAAAAGAGGAGACCAGCTGAGGTAGTTACGTGTGAAAATCTTGGGATCTTTCTACAAATCCTACTTGATAATTTGTTATGACAACTTTTACTGCAGGGAGAATGGTCCAGTTTCACTCCACATCCTCTCCTACATCCCTGTCTTCACCCTGTTCCACCCCATTATATGCCCTTCTTTATCATTTACAAGGCAGATGGTTCTAATTCAAAATTTATCCACGATGAGAAAACCTTCCGAGTGCCCCCAAACACCATCTTCTACGTGGGATTCTGTGGGATTTCAGTGTCTCTGTCGCTTAAGATAACAGGATTCTAGGAAACACGTGCCTTTGTACATTTGGCCAGCCACACTTTTGGTGTAAGGAAAGAGGGAAGTGTACAAGAGAGGCTGGAGCCTGGCCACGCTCCCTGCCAGGCAGAGATGCTGCAGAGCACTGCACGTGTCCCTTCTGCGGGGACACTGCATGTCAACAGTTAACTTCCCTTTGTTCCCATCCAAATGATTAAGCTTAGAAGCTCGCCTGGTGACATCACCAGAGTTTAAACATGCTGGATATGGTCCAGGGAGCCAAAGTTATTGCTGACCCCATGGTTACTGATCCGCTCCGCAAGTAGCTGATGTCTGCTCTCACTTTATGAATTATTTAATGGGTTAAAGATTGGTCAGATCTTCTTTATGCAATATACAGCTATACATTGGGCAGGAGGACGTAAACATGCATTAACAAGGTTAAAGTCATATACTGTAACTACACTGTTTTCAGCTTGCAGCTTTATTGACTTAATCATGCCAGCACCGCAGCCAACAAATCATTAAATCCATTCCATTCTTCTGCTGGTTACCAACCACAAAAACAGAGGCAGGCAAACACGGAGCAAATCTGGGAGGGGGTGGGGAGGGCAGTGGGGTGCGGGGCCGAGGAGAACAGTGGGATCACTATGGAGTGACGCTGGCCTGTCACCGCCAGCACAAAGACGCCAAATCTGTCTTTATGGACTAAGTGGTTTCATGGTTTAAAGTGACACACTCATTTGTTCCTGTTTTGCAATGATTATAAAAAAGAAGAAGGGGGGAGTGGGGAGAGGAAATAAAAAGCAGCTTCTTCATACAGAAATGGGTTGTGTCTGTATCTGTGTCCATGTGTGTGTCTGTGTCCAGTGTGTTGTGCACCCTCACAGAGCCACAGAGCTCAGCTGCAAACATCCCCCAGGCCAGGGCAGAGGAGATCTGGGTGCTTGTGGCACCCCAGGGGTCTCAGGCTCTGTGCTGCACTCACTGCTAAGCTGCTGCCAAACGCAGGCATGATTTAGAGTTCAGCATAAAAGCAAGGAGACATGCAGCATTAAATCCGTCCTTCCACTGCCCTCCAGGAGCAGCTCTGACCACAGAGAGCCATGGGAGAAGTCTCTGCTCTCAGACTGAACTAACAACTCACTTCCAGAAAAAGGCTTTCATCTTTGGCACTTCACTGTAACTTTTCAGATCCGTGTTCAGGGCCCCCAGAAGCTCCCTGGTTGTCAGCAGTGTGGAGAATGCAGGGGGCCCACTATAGTCAGAGATCACTAGAATACTGTTTCTAGGTGGTTAGTTGAAGACATCCAGCTTTGGAGACGGAGCTACCAGCTTATCAGGTTTGAACCTGTAAGATCTTTATTTGTCCCTGCTGTTGCTCCTGTTCATTTTTTTTATGGAAATCATCCTCTCTACCACCAATGGCTTGGTGCCTGTGCTAGCAGAGCATCCTGTCAGGACACAGGCACATGGGCTACAAGCAGGTTACAGAGTAAGAACTCAGCATGAGCTCTTGGAAACCTTCAGACAGCAAGGTGCTTTGCTTCTTTTACTGATGCCTATTTGCCAGCTTTCCTCCAGTGCAAGAACGCCCAATAAGCTCTGCCTGTCTGGGGAAGGCTCATCTACACCAGGAGAGATTCCTGGCCCATTTCTATTTGTTATGAAAAGAAGAAATGGCCAACAAGCTCCCTTTGCTTCACCTTCTGGGTACAAGCTGCTCAGAGCTCCCTGTGAGAATAACCCAGATTTTAGCATCCTACCAGTGCAGGGGCTTGGCAGATACATTTGCACCTTGTCCTGACATACACCACTCCAGACCTTTTTGAACACCATCATTATTTGGTTTATAGTTGTTTTCTTTAGACTCAAACAACTCTTCTTACAGTTTGAGTTCTTTGCCTTTTTTTGTTTACTAGTCTCCAGATCCCTATCACCCAGAGACGGCTCCTGGCTCCATATATTGCAAATAAACATATCATTACTTGGTGCAAGAGTCAGCCAAAATTCCTCTTGGAAACAGCCTCCAAGGAAGAGCCTGTCCCCCTGTCTCTCACCCACAGTGTGGAGGCAATGGAACACACCATCAAAGGTATGCTCCTTTCCAGCCACCACACTGCAATAACAGACAGAAACAAAAAAAAAAAATTAAAAGTCAGAAAGTTAAAAGTCATCTATTTAAGGTACCTGTGTGACTTTCAGCTTAGTTTGCTGTTATATATTGGATCATCACAGCTGCTGTTGCCTCCAGTGAGTGGGAATAAAGGCACCTCCAGCAGGCAAGGGCCAAGCCTTGGTGTGTTTTCCAGGCTTCCCTCACTGCAGCCTGTCCACCAGACCTTGGAGGTGCCCATTACAGTGAGCTGAAATTGCTCTCTAAACATCTTTTCCTCCACTGGCCACAGAAATCTAAATGATGGGAGCAGAAAGCTGTATCCCAACCAGTCACAGAGGAAGCATGGCAACGGAGAGCACTAAATCCACAGCTCACATGGCCCAAATCAGCACTTAACCACACAACTATCCTTCAAGCTGAAGATGCCTTAGATGCATAGAAGATGCATAGAAAAAAAACTGGGTTTTTTTTCTGGGGTTCAGCAGCCCCAGCTCCACAGCTTGTACATCAGAACCACCTCTGGTGTACCGGGCCAGCACTGCCTCCCTGCACTGAATCACCTCCCATTCGTGTGCGCTTCAATTTGGGGCCATTTGGGGGCTGGAGGGATGGACTCAGCCGGGAGAGCACCTTATCAATGCCCTGGGCTTGTCGGGAGACCACGGGAATGCAGAGAGAGGAGGCTGGGCAGCTGCAGCCATTAGCTGCAAGCCGCTTCAAAGGGAAGTGACAGCAGTGCTGATGTTTAAGGACCGACACACCCAGCCAGGAGTAACACACCACTTGGGCTATTTATAATCCCTGATTCTCCAGTCTTAAAATAGCACTGCTTTTATTTTTATATTTTTAGGCACACTGGCATGTTTAAGCAACTCCATTTGCAGGCTGCGCATCAAACGCATCCCAGGCAGTCTTGGAAATGACACTTGGGACTCTGTGCCTCCCCAAGGAAAGCAGAGGTGAATTTCCCTCTCCCCATCACCCCTACCCCTTGACAAATGTGACTAGGTCTATTTCCACGTATTTGCATACAGACTGCTTCTTCCAAAAGCACAAAGGAGGGGCCTTCGTGCTTTTGGAAGAGGCAGTCTGTAAAAATGCAGGTTCTCTCTGCAAACAGCCAAGGAAAGCAGAACAGCAGAGGGGTTCCAGGCTGCAGCACATGGCCTCACTTGTGCTGCTCTCATCAACAGGCACCACAAAGCCTCTGAAGGAGTTAAAGGGTCCTATAAGAAAGCAATACTGTTTGTGTTTTTCTTTAAAAAACAAAGGTCAGTATACAGAAGTAGTCAAACAAACCAGGGCTGCAGGTCTGAAAGGAGCACTCCCTCTGGCTGCAGCACAGCCCTCGCTATTTGTTCTCTGCTCCCTGGTGCCACAATGTACCTTGGTTGGCATTTCTTAATGACTGGAGCATCCATGTGCTCTTTCTAGAACAATTATAAAATATTCAGGGCAGGAGAAAAAATTCCTTGCACAGCCAAGGCTCCAGCAGACTGCATAGGTGTCAAATGGTAAATCGTTAGGTGTTTTAATTGCAGAGTTATTTATACTCTGGAACTTGTTATTAACATAGGAAAAAACAGAACCTATTGTTACCCATAATTAAAGGGATTATTATGGGACTGCAAAAGCAGGGATAGCCCCAGCCAGACCACCTGTCTTTTGGCAGTGGTCACTGTCATGGGGAGGAACATTCAACAGAGGCCCAATCTTCAACTACTTCAGCCAAGAAGTTCAGAGGGGTGGTCCCAACATGTGAACCCCAATTTCTTTACTCAGTCTCACCCCCATCACGCCTCTGCTGCCTCTGGCCACAGGCCTGGCATTAAGCAGGGGAGCTCTGAGGAGAGGGTACTGCAGGGGTCCAAAGCCATCCTTCCCTATCAGCAAAGCCTTTCTGACCAAGGGGTGCACAGATAAGACACATCCTGGATTTGGCCTGCAGTTGTATAACCATCCTGTTAAAATTCAGGATTAACAGGTTATATTTTCATTTGCGAGATCATTATCTGCCCCAAGAAAGGTTTCCGATTTCACCAGCACTAATCAGGAGCCACAATGGATTTCCGGTCTCAGCAATGAGGCTCCAGAGCCTTTGTACCTTGTGGAGCCAGTTTCAATTCAAATCTAACTGGCAGAGCTATCAGAGCTGCATGTTGAACAGATTAGGGGGAAAAAAAAAATAGTCACTGCCATGCTACTGTAGCTTATTTTTAAATCCATTTCTTACAGACACAAATCTCTCTGAGCAAAGCATCCCTTTCCAGGAATGACACCCTGAGTCTCCCCAGTGGCACTGAGCAATGATCCCCATTACAGTTCTGTGCCTTAAAAGAAATGTGTCAGAACCCTGCACTGGTGCCCACCTCAAGTTCTGGTTTAGGCTGTTAAGGATATCACACTAAATAAGCAGCAAACAGGTCCAGAATAAAGAGATTAGTGTGCCACGACAGCCTGTGCCCCCAACAACACTGAGCTGTGGGCTCAGCAGCATTTCCCATTGGAATGCTCTCACCCAGACAGGGCATCCCAGCACAGCAGGTGCACTGGCCTAGCACTGTCAATATTACTGATGCCATATTTATACCTGGGAGGCCAAACAGACTCACAGGAGGTACTGTCTGTGTGGACAGAGAGGTGAAAGGCTTACTGACAACCGGCTTTACCAGATAAGTAAATTAGGTCTGAGTTACAGTCCTCATGTTCTCTCGCTGCCTCCACTCCCTGGACTGCATGAGTCAGTAGAACTGGAGGGAAAATATTCACAAAATTCTACAAGTTCCGGAATTAAAAAGACATCTCCGAAACTTGCCTGTGGCACTCAATACCAGCTGAAAAATTGGGTTAGCTTGACATTGCTGCTGGAGGTGAACAGAGCTGGGAAGGCTGGCTGAGCAGCCAGAGCCTCTCTCTGCAGAGCAGGTGAGCACAGTGCTGCCCACAGCTTCATTGCTCCAGCACGGAAACACCTCTTAAATTTTTAAATCCGGGAGTGAGAGCAATTAAGAAAACAAACTTTGTTTCCCGAACAAACACGAGGTTCAGACAGTTTGGGATTATGAGATACATGCAAATCTGCGAGTCTGGCCTGAGCGGTTTTTGAGGGCTGGAGAACTCAAGGTTCAAAAGAGTGAACCTCTTTTTTCTTGCCTTGAATAATCATGGCGAGACCATTTTGGTGTCGAGGCTCTTTTACCATCACCAAACCAGCCCCAGCTGACAGTCACACCACCAGGCAGGAGGCTGGGAGAGCTCTGGAAAGGGAGAGGCAGCTCTGGAGAGCAAACCCCAAATTTCTTGCAAATCCTGCTGCAGGGAGTGCCACATCACAGGGGGCTCCTTGGAAGGCTCTCCCGGTTTGTCTGCCCAGACAGGATGCCAGGCCCTGCTGCTGATGACACCCTGCTGCCTCTCCTGATACGATGCCACCCTGCTGCTGCCCTGCCCCTGTCCCGGCAGCTTTCAGAAACCAGGGCACCAACTAACCCGGGTTAAAAAAAAAACCACACCAATTTTTTTTTTCCTTGGTACTTTCCTTTCTGCTCCCATTTGCTGCTAGGCTTGAGGAAAGAGTATAAAGACTGATAAAAATGAGTCCACAAACCAACGATGCTCTGCCCCCAAGCTGGGGAGGCTTCCAGGGGCTGGAGCTGGGGCTGCCTCCGGAGTCAGCTGGGAGGAGGGAGAGGAGGCAGGGGAGGGAGAAGGGGAAAAAATGAACAGCTGCAAAGCAATTAAGCCTGCCTCCCTGCCGTACTGTCCAAAGCAGGAGGCAATCTAATTCAGCCTGGTGCCTCTCTTCCTTCAGCCGTCTGGTGCCTGCCTGGGATTCAGGAAAGGGGCTGTCTGACTGCCCACTTTGTCTGACGAGCCAAAGGGGCCCTCCCCAGCCACAATTTCCAAAGGAAAGAGATCTTGGCTGGTGGTGTCTCTTCTTTTCTGAGAAAAACATGCCCTGAATGTAGCGGCAGCAGCTTTATAACCCTCTCCTGCCCTTCCTCGGCAAACAACCGAAGTGGAGCTGGAGCAAGAAAATGACCCCGCTGGCTCTCGGGCTCAGCACTTGTCTCCCAGCACAATGAATCAATTGGCATCCCATCATTATTGCGGTAACTGTATCTTTCACAAGCAAGATTTTATGTTGAGATAGAATAGGACGTTTTCTGCTCGTTTCCTTCCTGTCATTCCAATCACGAACTACTGTTAAAAATACAATGCATTTAAAGTCTGAAACATTTGCAAGCAATGCGTTCCAGTTTCCCAGCTGAACGGCTGGGCTTTTGTTTTCTGCCCAGTAAAGGTGTGGAGAAACAGCGGCAGAGGGGAGCCCGCGGTGCAGCTGGGTTACAAACTCACATGTACAGAAGGTCATCTCATTTTCATGTTCCTAATATCAGGGATTACTTTAATTCCTTATTCTGGCCAACTGTTTTGGTTTATAATCCATGGCACAGGACTCCTTCCAGCCTGTCTAAGGTGGTACTTGTTCTGCAATTTCTTCAGAAACTGGCAAAAAATGTTTTATTTGGAAAATGTTAGTGAGGCAGGGCAATAAAAGCCTTTTAGTGCCCAGTCAGAGGAGCAAATAGGGTCTGTTAGGAGAACAGAGTACAATTCAACTCTACTTTCAGTTATGTTTGACAGTAATCTAGGCAGTAGGTACATACCTTCCCCTTGGCTTGATCAAGATAGAAATATGCAAAATGTGTATTTTAAATGCAGCTAGACAGCATTTCATCTTATGAAATGTCTGAATACTGTTATCATAAGTACGAAAAATAAGAAATCACGGAGAAAGCAAGATTTTAGCCCACCATTCTGATAAATACTTTATAAAAGATGAAATTTGAGGATTACTATTTAGCTCTCCATAAGGTAAAGCACAGTAACTTTATATATTGTGTCAACCTAGAATGGAGCAAGACATTGAAGACAGGAGTTCCTTACTAACTTTATTCTATATAAGGTTCCTCATAAAGGCCACAGTTCTTTTTAAAATATAATTCATAGACATATAGATATATGCCACCTATCTAGGAAAAAGCTCAGACTCTGGACTGGGCACAAAACAGATTGGTACATATCCCCCCTCAATGCCAACATTTTTTCTCATAAAAAAGTTCTTATTAAGTAGTAATTTTTAACTTCTTAAGAAAAAAAAAGAAGCAACATAAATAAATGTTGGGGATTTTAGTCCAAGTCCTCAAGTATGGGAAAACACTGATATGTCTAGCAAAACCTTTTTCAGTTAAAGATTTACTCACATTTCAGAACCATCACACAGTCTGTGGTGATGTTATCAGCATTTCTCTGTTCTCACTGACCTTAAGTGCTCTTAAACCATTATATACATAATATTCTCTGATAATAGAATGCCATTCACATTTCAGTAACAATAATTCACCTTAATGAGATAAGAACTTACACCATCAAATGACTCTACCTCTATTTGAGAGATATTAGCACACTTTGGAGAACTGTAGAATCACAAATACTGACATCAAGAGTCCAACACTATTCCTGGAGAGCTTGTACTCCCAGTCACATCAACAGGAATTTGAGATGTGTAAGAATTGCAAAAGCAGATGTTAATCGGCAGCAAACACCACAGGTATGGGCAGTCTGCATTTTTGCCTTAAGCAAACAAGAAAAACAAGACTATTAATGAGAGAAAACAGCCCCAGTTTCTAACTGCATGTATAAACAGGCATTAACACCGACTATATTCCTGAAGTGACTCATTACAGCGTCAAGAAAACTTTTACAAGAAACTGCATGTTGTTTACAAATTTCCCATTTACATTTTGCTTTAATTCTTGCTTTTCCCACTCGTGGCACGCTCCCCAACCCCGCTGAAGATCTTCAAGAGACGAGAACTCGATGCTTAAACTAAAACCAGAATCATCGAGGTTTACTCCTTCGGTGAGCTGGCTTTCCACTTTTCCTGTAGTTAAGTAACTAAAGCAGAGTAAACTTATCTTTATTGTTATCAGAGCAAGGCGAGATGCCTCGGCGTTGTGCTGGCACAGGGGATGGATGCGATGATGCTCTGGGGGAGTCAGCGGCCGCTCTGCCTTGGGCACTCCCCGGCGCAGCCCTCGGCACCGCCGAGCCAAGGACGAAAAATACAGCAGGAATAGCTTAATTCCAGCTCTAAATGAGCTCAGCAGGGAATCTGAACAGTCAAGTCAATTGCTAGAATCTGCACTTTACAACCTCGTTCTGCTCCTTTGATCAGACTGAATTTTGAGCTACGGCGATTAATGGACTAATAGAGGAAGTCACAGGGCATCTCTTGGGAGAGGAGGGAAAGGAGGAAAAAGTATCTCATACTCATCATGCAGCTATGCTGCTAAACACAACTCCACGTAGAAAACCAAAATGCCACTGCAGAAAGCGTGCTGACTGAGCGGGAAGGGAAGAGGAAAAGGGGGTTGTACAAAACAAACAAAAAAATAATGCTCATGTGATTGTTCATTCATTGCTTAAACACGGCCTTCAGAGCAATGGGGAGAGAAAACAGACTGCGTGAGTATGAGCACCCTGTAAACTACCCTTCAACCCGGGGCTGGAACTGTTTATTCTTAATGCCAGACAGTAAAGGAAATATTAAACATACTTATTATGCAAAGAGAAGCTTTCAAAAGCACTGAGTATTTAAGCACTAAGAGAAATTGATTTGTTTATGACAGGGATATATACTACTGATATTCCAGAGTAGTATGTCCTCATCTTGCTGGAAAGGGAAGAAACACACTAACATTAGCAGCCTGCTAATCACAAAAGAGAGGGGAAAAGTGTTTTGTTAAGATTTTCCCCCATTTGCTTTTTTTATTGCTGTGCCTGAGAGGATGGGGCAGCTTTTCTTCCTATGGAAGGACAAATTTTCATTCTGCAATTGAGAACTTTAAAAAACAAACACAAGAGGACTTCAAATAACCCCTGGACTGATTAAAACATTAATTCATTCGAAGCTTGGCAAGTTTGTAAAATGCTAGTACTAAACCCTGGATGGAAAAAAACCCAGTGACAACAACAACAACAACCAAAGCACCAGAAAAGCCAAAAATAATTCAAATGTAAACTTGAGCTGAGGCAGGAACAAGTGCATCAAAGCTTCCAAGTCCCTGTCTTTTTTTTTTTGCTGCAGCACTAACATAGCAGTGCCAACGACTGCTGGGCCCCTGGGTGCATCCTTCTGCTCCACCTTTGGTCTTTCCTGAGCACACAGAGCCTAGATACATACATGATTCACTCTGCTCTCAGAAATAATCCTGCAGTCGTCCTGGAATGACCTCCCACTGCGTAAATTTGGGCGTGTGTGTTTGAATCTTTACAAGATCAAGCTGTTAATGTAATGTCTTAGGCCGGGATATCACATTATTTTGGCTACATTTAAGGGCTTACCCTCCTTGTGGGTCTCTCATCAATTCTGTAGTGGGGAAAAACAGCTCAGCACAGCTTGTGCATAACCTGCATTCACATCTGCATCTGCCTGACACTGATCCAAGGAACTGCGATTTCATTAATTCAATGACAAATGTTAAATAATTTTGCTGGTTATACAGAGAATATTATTTATACTGAAGTAATGCATTTACTACCTTCATCCTTTAACATTCCTACATGCCAAGGGTTAAATTGTAATACAGGATTACCTCTTGTTAATGGTAGTGCTTTTAAGAATTATGATAATGATGATATTTGCCTTTATATGTGCTATAAAAAATTTAACTTTAAAACATGTAATACAGTGATTAGCCTTCAAAGCCCTGAGAAGAGCTTCTGCATTCTGATTGTGGATTTCTATCAATTATTAGTGCTGGCTGCTTGAAATATCCAAAGTGCTTGAGACAGAAATATTACACAGCCAACAGGGCAGACTGATAGGCTTCCTAAATGTACAGTTTTTGAAAAAAGCTCATCATAGTGTTTGGCTTTCAAACCTTAATGTTAACAGCTTTGATGGGACTGCTTCTAATTCGTATTTAAGACCCATTACCTCTTCCTCTAAGCAATCTTCATGAAACATCGTTTGTTCTGGGGGGATATTTGCCATCCAGTGCAGCTCTGTAATGGCTGTTAATTCACACCATTTTGCTTGCTCCTGTATTAATCAGCAAACTGTGAATCATCCCAGTGTTTCCAGACTCACAGATGCATGAGAGAATCACCGAAGCCAGTTCAGTTTCTCTCCCCATTCAGTCCCACAGACAATATCAGTTCCTGTTTACAGCCACGGCTTTGTTTTCCCCCACCCACACACTGAAATTTCTCCAAAATGCCCAAAGGAAAAAAATAATAATAATAAAAAAACCCCCAACAAACCCACCGAGTTCATTATACCAGGAAAGTTATTTCTAGGTACTGCATCTGAATCAAAACATGTTTGTACTTTGAGCTGGTGTGCAGGAATGACAGAGGAGCAGAACAGGAAGGCAAAGGGGCTGCTCCCATCACCCCGGAGCCAGGCACGGCATTAACACCATCCCAGGGACTCTCCTACCCCACTTGTTTGCCTTTATTCCATGGGTTAAATTGGACTTTGGTTCTGCACATATTTCTGCCTTGTGAAGCACTGATAGAATTTTAGACTGTGACAAGGTAGAAGGCATCCCCCAAATCAAGGGTGGAAACCACGCTCCAACAGAATCACTGCAGAAAGTGTGAAAATTATTTATTCATTTAGGCATCAAATTTGAGGCAATAACTAGGGCATGGTTTTAGGGGAGTGAGCACATTTTCCAAAAGCCAGGCTGCTTTTAGCTCCCAAAGCTCCCCAAACTGTCATTTACTAAGAAAGAGACAGAAAACACAGACAATGTACAACCCTACCTTCCCAAAACCGTAGGAAAAATGGAATGAAGATGTTCTGCTATTAATGGGGATTTACAGCACAGTTGAAATGAGTTGGGTGTACAACAGGGTCATGGAAATAATTTCCTTGTTGCTATTCCTCAGCACTCAGGGCCATGAACACACCTTTGCAATGTAAGAATTATGGGTGTGCTGACTTGTAAGTGAGGATGTACCTTACCCAGCACCAACCACTCTGCAAGTTGTTATTTTTGAGAATGATACACAGAAGGAAGTTATGGCATTCATCCTGAAGCCAAGCAGTGAGAAGGTTGTTGAGTCCTTCCCTAGATTCCCAGGATGTTTAAAACTTCATTGTATCTAAGAGCACAGTTGAGAAAACATGTATATTCAAAACCTTTTGCTCAAATGCTTTTAATTTAAGATTTCTGCATATGGATTTTGTTGGGTTTTTTTCTAATCTGTGATAATAAAGAAAGCAAAATGGGTTATGTGGGGGGAGAAAAAAAAGCAAGAAAATCTGCAGAAGGGGCCTGATTCAGCTATTTAGCCCAGAATACTTCTGAACTGCTACAAGCTGGAAAAACCTGAGAGGAATTGTCCACCTGGGCTGGCTGGGTCAGAGGGTTTTGGGTACAACTGGAGATTCAGACATTTTTCAGCATGATAGTACCATTTTCCTTACACCTTTGGGAGATGAGGTTGCCTCCCATCCTGCACTGCAGAGTAGAAGGAAGCAATTGTCTGTTGCTTAGAGCTGAAAAAACCACAGAAGCAAGGGGTTTTCAGAGGTCACACAGAATCCTTGTGCCATGGCTCCCCTGCTCTGCAGCTGTGCCTGCACTGGAGCAGGGACACTGCCCTGACACACAGCCCCTGTGCAGCACCTGCAAACACTGCAAGCAGCCTGCCAGGCTGAAATGCAGCACCTTGGCCCCAGTTTCTCTGGGGTAAGTCACATTTCCCTCTGTGCTCACAGCACATGAGCGCTGCTTCCTCTTTCTCCACCCTGGACAACCCTCCCTCAGCCCTGCAGGCATTGCTCTTTGTACTGCACAAAAGGAAGAGAAAGACCTTCCCTGGACGCCTCCAGCACCCCTCACTGCTGTGTCCAGTACCTCCTGAGCCTCTTTTTTCTTTCCAATTGGATTTTAATTTGTCCAGTGTGAGATTCCCAGAGAGCTGACCGTGTTCTAAACTCTCAATTGCTGGCAGAATATCTTCCATTTTATTAATCAGGTCATAACCAAGGGAAAGACCTGTCTGGATGGAGGAAAGTGCTGCAGCTTTGGTGTAGCGTCCACATTAATTTCAGAACCAAAAGGTGGGGGAGGATGCTCCCCACATGGTGTTGAGAAGGATTTGGTCTATTTACAAGCTTCTCCTCTGCAGATTGCTTCCCCTAATGATGTGCTGTGTGGTGTCCAAGAGTGCTTTCAGCACAACAGAGAGCTAAACTGGAAGGAATTATGAGTGCATTAGGCAGAGCTGTTGGAAACATCAGTGCCTGCAAACATCTTGAGAAACAAGCCAAAGAAGGGGGAAGGTTAAGACATGGCCACAAGGGCTCCACTACAACAGGGGAATGCTTTGAAAACCCCAAATGGAGCACAAGAAGACAACGCATGGGATTTAAAACAACACTGAGAAAGAGGAATGAGCTCAGAAGATCAGATGTGAATAAAGGTTTTTTTTAATCTTGATTAGTGCACTTCTGAAAATGCTGTATTACTGTTGACATGTTGAGGCCAAACACCCCATTTTGTTCCACAAGTTTACTTCTTACTTTCCAAAACTTATCTGACATTATTTATTCACAGGGGAGGGAAGGGAGAAGATGGCAGTGGATAGCTTCAGTCAAGCTCCTCTGACTCTTGAGAACAGTGAATCTCCAAGTTTGAAAAAAAAAAAAATCAACTCGCTTATGCAAAAGACAAATATAAATTCAGAAATGACTATTCAAGAAGATGTTTTTACATCTGTGGAGATGTCAAACTCCAGGCTCAGCCTTATTGCTCCCTGTAATCCAGATTCATCACCAGCTTCCTTTATTCCCCTATTCAAAGGCACTTAATTAGCTGAAGGGGTTGTTGCTTTGCCTTCAAAAGCTCTCCATCCCTCAAAGGCTTTGCTTTGGTATTGTGCTACCACTGCCCTTTGAAATCAAATCTGGTTTTCTCCTCCCAGCATTGGGAAAAGAGGAAAAAAAAGGTAGTATGTTAAAAATGAAGAGAAGAGAAGAGAAGAGAAGAGACCAGCAGAACTTCATTCAAAGTGGCTTGAAAAATAAGTTTAAAAATAAGACACCTGAAAGAAAAAGAGGGTAGGGGATTGAAACTGCAATGAAATCTGGCCAGTACTTTTGGTTTTCTTAATAATGCATGATACTCTCATTGTTCTATGTATTAGGAAGTTGCCTTGTGACATCTTGGAAATCCCAAACAAAACATTATTTCCCCCTGTACTTGCAGGAGGACTGTATGTACTCAGATGATGCAGGTTGTGTTCTCTGCTTTTCCAAACTCTTTATCAACCTGCATCAGAGCTTAAAAAATGCTGCTGAGTCAGAACAGTCTCACCTAACAGTCACAGTGCACTGACTTTTCACAGGCAAAAATAACTTCCCATAATATAAGGCACCCAGAAATCAGGCCATGGTATTACCACTTCTTTATATTAATAAAAGCTGTATTTTGGATTCCATAATAGTTATTTGACCTTTGATATCTAACCTCTGGGTCAGTTTGCTCTTTATAACAGTGCATTTCTTCGTCAGTTTTGTTTCTATATTTAGAAAACTTATGCTCTGAGAGATTTTTTTAAACCTTTTTTTAAAAAGTATATTTAATCTAGGTCAGAAGTTTTGGTGTTTCTCTGCAACGTACAGTTTATTCTTCCAACTCAGATAATGTATTGCTGCTTTTACCACAGCCAAAGAAATACTTTACTTTTCAAAGGGTATTTTAGTCTTCAGCACGTTCTTCACTACCTCATATGCAGTCTATATGTAGTAAAAATACAGCCACTTTTACTGCAAATAATATTAAGTTTTCTCTCTGTCTCTTCTCTTGTCATTTTTTTCTCTATCAGTATTTTTGGCAATGGAGATGACACAAATATACCCTTCACTGACAAGCCGGTGTACAACTCTGGATGTCAGCAGGAATGCAGAGAGCTCTCAAAATAGCACATTTGGTTCCTACGGTGCAAGTGGAGCTCAGAGACACAGCATGTCCCTCCCAGACAATGGCTGTTTATCACCTACATCCCCCCAACAAAACAACCTTTTCAGCTGTGTTTTGGTTCCCAGCACCTCACACACAGAGCAGGCAGTGGGCAATCCTGCCCTCCTCCCTGGGACTCACAAGTTTAAACTCAGATCAGCCTGGGCTTGGAAAAGAAACAGCCACCCAAAGGGTTTATTGTATTCCAGCCTGATTTAAACTGTGAATATCACCTGTAGGCTTGGTTTTCCTGCCTTCAGGGAGGAGGGGATCCCTCCTTCCCCTGCGCACAGCCCTGTGTCTGTTCTTACAGATGAAGAGCTCTCCTGAAGTGGGCTGTTGTATCAGCATTGCTGAAGGCACAATTGGGCCCAGTGTATCTGACATTCCAGAATAGGAACTCTACAAGTACAAACTATTTACACATGAAAATCAGGGAGATGCCCAACTATTCAACTTGCCTGGGCAAATGCAGCTCTTCGTGCTCCCAGAAACAGCCAATAAAGCCAAGTGGTGAAGCTTTACCCCTGAAAACAGTGTGAGATAGTTCTGCAGCCCACCTCTGGCATTTACTACCATCTTTATATTGGGGATTTACGACTCCAGACCTTTTTGAGTATGATTTCACTCACAGGCATCAGCCCTAGAGGAATAAAATGAGAAGCTGCCCGTGGCCAGGGAGCAGCAGCGTTATCCCCAGCGGGCTTTGCTGTCACACAATGCAAACTGTCAGCGCCTCAATCAATACCCATCCATGCTCAACAATAAAGACATAGCGCTTCAGATGGGGGGAGATTAGCCCTATCAGATCCGGGCAAGACAGGATCTGGGACACAGACTGATTACACTTAAAAGATCCATCGCTAACTATAGAAATGGTCGAGCTGTGAGGCACCAGCAGTAACCCCGCGTTTGGAATGTGGAGCCTTTGCTTTAATAACACAGTGAAACAACAGCAAAACGCTCACTCTGGGTCTGCGGCTGCTGCTCTCTTCCCCATGTTGCTGTGCCTGCTACAAGGATCAAATTTCATGGTTTATTGTTCTCCCTCCAACTGGCCACCATCCACATTCTTCTTCTGTACAAAGCTGCACCTCTTGCTCCAAAGAAGAGAGAACTATGCCTTCTTTTTATAAATTTTAGTCACATTTGCAAACACAGACACAGAGCAAGGGAATAACTTTCAAGCACTAAACAACGTTTCAGGGAATGCTGTTATTTTTCTCTGAGCAAATTTCTTTGAATGAGGCTAAAAAAGGGTAATTTTCCACCAGAAATGTATGGATTTTTGAGATGCAGAAGTTGTCTCCCCCGTTTTCTGAATTTTTAACATTGTGCCTTTTAATGAAACAACTGCTTTATGCTTGAAAAGTCCTATTCATCACCTGCCTCAGGAGGGAACTGGCACTGAAATTCTGCAAAGCTCAAATTCAGCTCGGGATACACTGCTGGAAATCCAAACCACAGTCACTGGGGCTACTTCAGTCTAATGGAGTAAAATTGGCACAGAGCAGATGGGGTCCAAAATTCAGTACCAATCTCTCACTGTAAATAAGAATTCTATTGCAGACCAATAACAAATCTCCATGCTAGATTCCAAGGAACGTAGTAAGTACCTCAGACTCAAGGGTTCCTACTCAGAATAATTTTCCTATGTGATCTTTCTTTTAATTCAGCACTCTGGATCCATTTCCTTCTATGAGATTTGCAGTAAAGTTATCAAAACCTTACAAAAATGCTCCACTCCTGAACATCCACCATCTTTCTTCAGCAGCTCAACAGACTGTAAAACTGAAGCACTATCATCTGGTGTGTAATTATTGTAATAAGTCTTCCCTGTAAAATGAGGGAGGCACCATAAGCTTACCTAACTAGTCTGAAAATGTAAAATGCTCATCACCTGTAATCATTGTCTTAACTGTCCTTGATCTTTACTGATAGCAGCAAGATTATAATAACTCTCTCTCTGACAGTGAAAATCAGCTGAAAATGCAGCACAGGCAGAGCACCAGGAAAGTTGCTCGAAAGAAGGAATATTTTGGCCAATTAGATAGACTCACTTCAGGATTTTTTTTGTGTCTAATCAGTGATGCAAGGGGTTCAAAGGTATAAGACTAAAATGCAAAGCAGGGAAAACTGGGGCATAGAAACCTCAGGAATCCAACAAGGACGCTCCAACTTCACAGACTCAGTGGTGAAGCCAAAAAAGAAACCTCAAAGCTTATGGACGTATGATCAAAAGTGATCATGTCACTGTGGTTAACAACTTATTAGTCCTCATCCAAGGTGCAGGAAAACACCATGAATATATCTTCACCCACACCTGCCTCCAGAGAAAAGCATCTGGTGGGCAGTAATTCGTGGAACTGCTGCACTTTGCTCCCTTTCAATCGAATCTCTATCCACAGCCCTGGATCCCCAGCCAGCAACACTTTGCTCTCCGTTTGGTCCCACGGAACACAAGCAGGGTCCTCATGTGCTTGAATCAACAAACTGCTCTAGGTCTTTGCTGAATACTGGTAACCCTTTAAAGAGCACGAGATTTGCCCCATTGTTTCCTGTTCTACACCTGCATAAGCAAATTCAGCGAGTCACCAGTCCTCCCCTGCTGCCTGGTTTAGGAGAATGGAGTGTGCACAACTTGGAAAAGAGCGAGATGGTCCTGAAGAGGCACAGTGGCAACGCCCTTCACTGACTTTCCACTCAGAAGCTGCTATTTAGTAACTATCCCCTATTTCTCATTGCTATCACAGGATATTACAACATTTAGTTTCACCAGCGTTACACCAAGATTGATGAAATCCCCCTCCTTCAGAACCAGTCCCTTTGCAGGGAAGAAGAGCAAAGAAGACCTGGCTCTGGAGTGCATTTCGCACTTCAGCTCTCAAGCAGATCCCAGCAGAATCTCAGCCATCAGTCTCTGCTTTGCTGGGAGAGAAGTGTCTCTCTCAGTCCTTTCAGAGTTGCTGATGGAGTGACTGTGTGCACAGCCAAGCAGCTTGGAGGAGTCTGCTCACAAAGTGTTCGTTCAGCCTAACAAAGCCCTTGGTTTGGTGGTGAGATTCAGTGTTTCCAACTATTTTTCTGAACAAAAAAGATGTTTATTCCTCACAGCCAGGCTGCTCTCAGACCCAGTCCCCGAGCCCTTCCCTGCTCCCAGGACTCTGTTACAGTACACCTCTCTGATCTGGGGTGGTAGAACATTCACACCTCTCACTGAACCCCAGGGAGAAGGTCGCTGGACAGAAACCAGGGCTGTGCCTCACTTTTGCCAGCTGCATTTTTGCATTTACCAGCTCGATTGGTATCCCCATGGGAGGGGAATGGCCCTCATCCAAAGCAGGGAATGGCTTCTGGCAAATGCCAGTAACAGGTATTTCAAGTCTGCCTCTTTACTATTCAGGAGCTGCACTGTTTGACCTGCTGTCCATGAAGGACACATTTTAACTTCACTTCTCACCCCACCTGATCTTTTCTAGTCTCAGAAGCATTACAAAGAGATGAATTTGTTGAAGGGCACTAAGATAAAAAGAAGATATTCCCTCTG
Source organism: Horornis vulcanius (assembly GCA_013401035.1). Lineage (NCBI taxonomy): Eukaryota > Metazoa > Chordata > Aves > Passeriformes > Scotocercidae > Horornis > Horornis vulcanius. Next base: position 26,839 of record VZUA01038741.1, read on the forward strand.
AAAGGATACGAGGAAACATGCAACAAGAATATCTCTGGAGCTTAGAATATGAGCTAAAAGAGACTATCACCTACAGATGTAAAAAAATTATTTTAAAATAGCACAAAGTCCTCCAGCAGGCTAAAACAGGCAATGCATGGTGGAATTAAGGTACATTTTCAGTTGAAGAAATAAATAATTTTACTCTGATAACACCAGAGGTTGTTATTGCCCATGCACGCACTGTGCACACCTCAGAAATTCAGTGACGCCGCATTTGGAACACAAATGGAAAAGCAAAAACAAGAAAATAAGTGACTCAGTATTTTCACATAAACCATGTAAGACAGAAGAGAGGGTCTCACCTGTCTGCTTTGAGATGGCAGCGTGGCAGCCTGCATCTGCCTCTGCATCCGATGTGGCTGCATCAGCTGTCGGAACTGCTGCTGGAGAAACTGGCTGCTGTTGGTCTGCTGGGACTGCTGCGTGGCTGGAGGCTGCTGCTGCTGCTGCTGC
>VZUA01038743.1:7685-21743 GCA_013401035.1 Horornis vulcanius
GGCCCGGTAAAAGCTGCGGGCAGGGGCTGCACACCAATCCCTGCAGGCAGAGCTGAGCAGGAAATTCCCAGCGGGCAGAGGCTGCAAGGGAAAGCTCCAGCAGGAGCTGCTGCAGGCAGGGTCAGGGAATGGTTGGGCTCAGGAGGGCTGAGCTGTGCACAGGAATAACCCAGGGCCCTGCTCATGCTGGGATGAACACGGAGCCTGTGCCCAGCTCGTTTCTACCCTCTGACAAGAGGCTGCTGCAACATGAATTAAGTTGAGCAACTCCTTTGTGGACATAAACCTCTGTCATTTGGAGATTTTCCTGACAGCATCCTGCTCCAATAAAGGAATTGTATTTTATCTCTTGAAATCCCACATAATTTCCCATCAAAAACCACACCAGATATTCAATACCATAATTGCAGGCTATGCAAAATATCAATCATTGTCTAATTTGGATTGATTGCATGCTCTCCGAAGTGACAAGGCCTCAGCCATGAAGCCCACCTGAAGGCACTGAGGTAAAGTAAAATATTAGTGCTCAAAAGCACAGCAAATCACTGCAGATTTTGGGATTTAGCCTTCTCAGCATTTAAATTTAACATAAAGCAGCGGCCAGAGAGGAATTCAGGGGCTTTTAGCTATGGGTGTGAGCGCAGGCACAGCAGGGACAGGCAGGATACAGCATCAGGAACAGCTGCAGAGGCCAATTTGACAGAGTGACCCCATGAAATCACTCAGTCCCCACTGGTTTTATACAAGAGCTGCTGCGTGGCTCTGGTTTTCTGCTTCGGGGAGGACAGGAGGAGGTGGCTCTGCAGCTCAGCAGCACTGCAAGGCTTTAGGATGTGATAAAAAAGGAGGGGAAGGAAGTCCTGGCTGTTTATCCCTTGTTCTAATCAACCTTCCCTCTGATTTTCTGCATTACAACAGCACTAAGCAGTGTGGTGTTGGCAGCAGAGAGGTTGAAACCTTCTCTCAACACAGGCAAATATTTCTGGGTGTTATAAATGACAATATAGTATTGGCTTTCACATTTATGAATAAACTTTTGCATATTATTATTAATCACAAATATGTTGATACGGTACAATTTATATTTCATTTTAGCTGCTTCTTAGTATAGTATAATCTGAGTTTATGTATGTACTCTATAGCTTACATAAATAGTAAATAGTAATTTAATTAATATATCTCAGGTCATAGTATAATATTAAAATAAAGACCATGTGATGTTAAAATGCTTTTATGTAATTAATTTAGAAAATGGTGTAAGATAATTAGGTAGTTCCTCACATTTGTAGACTGTCTGAGTGATAAGATAACAGTGACAAAACCAGAACCCAATCTGACTCCTCATTATCAGGGAGTGTAAAAACAACAGGATGGCTGAAAATACATTGGTTTAATCTCCAAGATGGCATGAAGACAAGTCAAAGGTTAAAACCACACAAAAGAACATCCAAACTCAAAGGAATGTTTGAATATGCATAAACTCTTATGAATATTCATGTACTCCTGTAATATAACAGAATATAAAGAACATTGTTTTAAGCTAAAGGTGTGCTTTTGGCAGAGAGCCAAGCACCCCGGCGCTGGATTTTATCCCTTTTATCCTTTATTGAAATTATATTTAAAACTTTGAAAGAGTGAAACTTTTGTTTCACATGGCGTCAGCAGCTTCTGCAGCGAAGGTGCTCAGGTGAGGGCAGGAGCATCACAGGGAGGCTGGGCTTGGGATCCTCACTACCAAGGCTGGGAAGTGAAAATGATATTGAATTTGCCAGCAAAATCCTTAATCCTGGAGCACAGAAAGCTTTTCTACACACACCTCAGGTGTGTGGAATCCTTGTGTGAAGAATCCCACACAGAAAAGGCAAAAAGTCCATGGGAAATGAATCTCCTTTGGCGTGATGGAAGTGAAGCTCTTGGAGTAAACGAGCTGCTGGTGCCTCTGTAAACATTTTAGTCAAATAGATCAAATAAAATAGACAAGAGTGTGAAAGTCAGAGGGAAAAACCCAGCAACTCTGAGTGTGCCAGGATCAGCTCGGGGTAACTCAGTGCTGAGAGCTGCAGGCAGGGTGAGCCTGGCCCACCATTCTTGCCCTTCTTTCCTTCACTATTCACAGGGCACCAAGTGCCACTTTAGAGAGGGCTCTGTGCTCCTCTTGCTTATCCTGCCTGTTAAAATCCTGCTCAGCCCAGCAACTGCTGAGCAGAGCCACTTGTGAGGTTAAAAATTGAGTGGTTGTCTCGATTTCTATTTGTGCAGGGAGCTGCTTCAAGTACAGCTCATGTCAAAAAATAATCGAGCTCCTGAAGTGGCTCTTGGGTTAATTCAGCCAGGCTGGGGCTGCTGCTGGTTCTGCCTGTTGTGTTCTGTGCTCACCTGGAGTCAAACATGCTGCAGCAATATTCGTTAAGTGCCTGGCTTAATTTCACCTCCAATTTAAATTTTATGAGGGAGTTATGTGTTAGTTAAAGGGCCTTTTGAAATGACTGAAAAGATCAGGTGAATGTTAAAATAGTGGATGTTTAAAACCTCATTGCTATTTTAATTGAAGTGAATTTTAATATCTGAAAGACATCTTTTTTAATACATTAAAGATGTTTAGTGCTATTAATTGATATGGAACAGAGTAGCAGTGAATTTATTATGTGGTTTAAAATACCAACTGGTGTTAAAGCTATTTCTGCTTTGCATTTCTATTAAATGCCAACTATAACTTGTTATAGAGGCTGCTGGAGACCTGACTATTGATTAAATTACCTTCCAATGAGGGCTCACTGTCAGGCACTGAACATTCCTTATAAAATGTGTAGGAAATCTCTGGTTTGGGAGCATCAGGGAAGGCTGAAATTCTGCTTAATCAAGTGGCAGCTCAAGAGCTGGTTTGGCTGAGAGATGGAATAAAAAGGTTACTGATGAAGATTAAAAATAATTCTGTGACAAGAAATGGTTTTTGTTAACCTAGCGGTGGTTTTTGAAAAGTTTTTTATTTATTCTGCCCACCATAAAGCATCCCAGCAATTGTGTCTCCCTGGCTAAAAGGGCTGGAACAGGAGATAAGGGGGTGAGTGTCCCATATCAGGGTTAGATGAGGATCTCAACTGTGGCCCCTTCTGTAAAATTAAGGAAATTTGCCTTCTGTTCTCTCTGCTTTTACCTTCCTGCTCATTTAAATACAAGCTTTTCAAGGAAAGTTATATAAAAATCTTGACAGCTCCTTCTGGCAGCTCCATGTGATGAGAGGATCAATCATTCTTCAGCTTTTTCCCATTTCCTATGCTGGCTTCAGAGCCAGAGTTTGGGTTTGTTTTTTTTTCCCCAAGCAAATTGTTTCCTCCTCAGGCCTTTGCTGTGGAAATTCACTTTGGGTAGTCTGAACATGTTGACAGTGACAAAAATCTGGTCAGAGTGTGGGAAAATGGGAGAATGTTCACAGAAAGACTCTTTTTGTTTGTTTCTGATGGGATTCAGGTGCAGAGGCAGGGACAAGGGATGTCTCTGCTTCTCTGGATCCAGAGGCAGGTGAAAAAGCAGATTGTTCCCAAAACACTCAAGGGTGTTAAAAGGGAAATTTTATTGGCCCTTTTGTTTCCACCCCCCTAGGCTTGGGACAGACATAAAGTGGTTTGTTAGAAGTGCTTAGGAAATCTGGGAGAGCCTCAGGCAGCAATTATTTTTTCCTTTTTTTTTTTTTCCCATAATAAATCAGCAAAATTTTCACCTTTCCATGCTTGAAATCTGGTTTAATACCCTCTTATTCAGCTTTCCCCTGGCTTTGGAGGTGATGACATCCCTTGGGTGAGGATCCACGTGGTGCCCCAACCACCCTCTCAGTAGATTCCAGCCTGCCAATTTTTCCAAATATTTTCTGAATGGATGAAGATTTCTCCCAGATGCAAGATGGCACAAGTTGGAACTGTGGCTGCCCTTGGAGTGCCAAATGTCTCCTACAAACTGACATCAGGAACTTGGGGATCTGATTTGAGTTTCCCATAGGAAAGAGCCGGCATTCCTGTGCACATCATGGTGATTTGATGTGGGCTCCAGCCTGCCTTTGACAACGTTGGGATTTAGGACACCTCCCACAAATAAAATTTGTAGGAATGAGCCACAGAGTGGGCATTGCTCAGCTCTCCCTCCTGGATTCCCAGGCTTGGAATGGTTTGCTGTGGATGAAAGTTGTCCCTGCTGGAGTTCTGCTGGGGCTGTGTCCCCCTGGGGTTGAGCTGAGCATTTTGAGAAGGTTCCCAACTCTGCCCTGCTGAAATGTTTCCTCCCTTTGCCTCTGTGCTTCTTTACACCTCCTGCCAGTTGTGGGCCTCATCCTAATTCCCAGTTCAAGGTGCCACAGCCACCAGAGAGGCACGTGAGGAATTTTGGAAGGTTCATGAAGTCACTGAACCTTGAATCCCAACGTGAGATGTCTTTGCTGATGTAATTCATGGCAGAGCCAGAGCCCAAAGGAAAGGACTCTAATAAATCCCTGAACTTCAGAGGGCACAACACCACTGAAGGACGTTGCTTTAAATTATTTAAGCACAGTGTTTGCTCTGTACTTCTACCATTCCTCAGGTGAGGATTTATCACTTTTTAGTTCACTCAAATGCCTCAAAGGTGTTTGATTTGGGAGGAGAAAGCAGACAGGTAGGGAAGAAAAATGGCTTTGCTGCCTTCATGGAAATTTAAGTGATGCTACTGGAGTTCCCTTTCAGCAAAGGCTCCAGTGAGATGTGTGAGATCATTTGTTTCAGCAGTTACCTTCTGGTATAACAAAGATTTTAATGGGAATATATTCCATGGTGCAAGAGAAATTGGAATAAAACCTGTGTAAGTTGCAGTGAAAACATCTGAAGTTAAAAATGTATTAATGCAGCCCTGTGAGACACCTCACTAAAACCAAGTTTTAAGGACATTACAGGCGTGAAGGTGTTTTTTTAAATAAATGAAATCAATGTAGGTGTGGCCTGAAAAAAAGATTTCACTCGTGTATCTTTATGAAAGGAAATAAATCACTTGGCTTCTCAACCCCATGCTTAGAAATATAAATTATTTTTGATTCATAACTTCACATCTATGTAACAACATCAGTTTCTAGAGGCTGCAGAAGATTGTATCTAAAATTTGAGGGCCCATTTTTGCATCAATTCCCAAGCAACTTCCAAAGAAATGGGTTGTCCCACGATAAGGAAGAATTAATTTAGTGTTAAAGTTGATATTCTCAAACATGGGAGGGATTTAAGAGCAGCTCCCCTGAGCCTCATGGCTGTCACACTGCAGACAAACTTCCCCAGACTTTAAAAAAAAGGTGGAAAAGCTGAAATTTTACTTTGGAACTTTTAATTAAAGCACATTTTTAATTCTCATCCAGATCCAGAGTAGCCTTAGGTCAGCTTGTCGCCTTGCATTTCTGAAGGATATTAAAGTGCACTGAACAAATAGTCTTTCTGGGGATTTAATACACTTTAATAAATCCATTTGAGGCCCTGATGCAGATTAGTTTTATTGTGTTCATTTGTAAAGATAAAGGTTCCTAAGTGTGGGGGGGAGGAATTTTCAGCAAACTTTGTTTCAACAACAACAACAACAACAAACTCTTTTTGTGTGTGTGCTCCAGGGGTGTTTGACAAACTGGGGAACAAAACAATGCTCAGGCTTTAGCCAATTAATCCACTCATTATTTGTCAGGGAGTGTGGCCAGGCTGAAATCCATTCTGCAGAGGATAACTTATTCAGCAGGGCTTAATCCTCCCCCATCTAGCACCAAATGATTTTGGGCTTGAATAATAAATTTTTCTGTTATTTGACCAGCTCTTCCAGGGCTTGGAGTGTAATGCTCGGCCTGCTAAGCCTCTTTTCTCCCCTGCTGCTGGAAGCTGCCTTTGCTGTTTAGAATATTTTTATTTCAGGAGATGTTTTTCCCAACTGTTTATTTCCAAGCACCACCAGCCTGCCTCTGCCTCCTTGGGTTTTTTTTGTGATTTTGTTTTTGGTGGGGTGCAACAGCATTTGTAGATGTTTGAATAACTCTGCAAGGGGCTGGGTCAGTTGCAGGAATTAGGGAAGGAGGTTTCCAAATGAAGTTCAGGGGAATGTGGATTAATCCTGGGTTAATAAAGTACAACAGCAGCGGGTTTGGAGCTGAAATGGGGAGACACAAGAGATGTCACCCTGCCACTGTCCTAAATCCCATCAGCTTGGAACCAGGACCTGGCAGCTCTTTGCCAGCCCTGGAACAATTTGCATCTTTTCTCCATCCCAAAAATCCTCTGCAGGAATTCATTGGTGCTTTCAGAGCTGAAACTGAGGAAGGAGAGGAGGTGGCTTCTCGTGCTGCTCTGTGACTCTGCTCCGGGCCTGCAATGCACTTCACTGGAAGAAGAAAAGAATACTTCAACATTTACTGGCACATTGCTGCTTTTTTCCCCTCCACTTCATCCTTTCATCAAGCTCTGATAGTAGCTGAGGGGAGAGGTGGCTCCTTCCCCAGAGAATTCAGGAATAAAGATGATGCCTCTACCTGCATAACCCACTTTGAAATATTTAGAGTTTTAAGCTGGAAATGCAGATCTTTGCTCTCTGAACGAGGAGCAAGCCAGGAAAGCTCCAGCACAAGACGAGATGATGCCATTCCTGATTTTATCACCTGCTGACAGCGCACCATGAGGGCAGGCAGGGACGCAGAGAGCTCCTCATGCCCCAGGGAATTGCTCATCTCACTTTAATGGAGTCACATCAGGCTGAAAGGGAAATTGGGCTCACTCAGCTCAGCCCTGAACAATTCCAGTTCAAACTTTCCCACTGACTTCACGGGGAGGTGAGACTTTGGGGTATTGTACTTGTTTTAAGTTTAATGATGTGAACCCTCAAGGAAAGGACCTCATCTGGTCCCAAGTTTCCCTTTTGAGGATACCTGGCTGCTGCCTCCTCTTCTCCTTTGATGGATAGATTTTCAAATGTCTTTGGAACAGCCAGATCTCACAGGCAGGTAGAGATATTATAAAACAAAGCCCCTATAATAAATAATTTAGGCCCTGCTACTCTAGCTAAGCTAAAAGTAGCTTATAAGTTCCCATAAAGAAAAATTATAAGAATAAACACAACAAGCTATTCTTAGAGAGAAAAATAAGTTTGCATCCGCCTAAACAATGAATCTGTCCCATGAGAATCAGTAAAAAAATATACAAACATATCTAGAGAGAAGAAATTTGATAAACATATACAATAACCCTTACCAACAATTAAACTAAATTTCACTATATTGCTAACCAATTAACACAGTGCCTTCTGATATTTCCTATAGATATAGATATAGATATAGATATAGATATAGATATAAGCTTTATAAATAAAGAATTGGCTTTTCTGCATGAAAAAAACCTAAGCCCCATCTAGTTATTTGTTACAACAGCCAGACACCTCTTCCCTGGAGCTGATGGCTTGGGACGGTCAGAGAGGGATTCCTTTATTGCATTTATTGCTGAAAACCACAGTCATGTGCCTTGAAAAGGAGGATATTTTATGTTGTAAAAATGTTGACATGTGGGTGAGAGAATCATAGAATGGTTTGGGTTGGAAGGGACCTTAAATCCCATCCCGTGCCACGGGCAGGGACAGCTCCCACTGCCCCAGGGTGCTCCAGCCTGGCCTTGGACACTGCCAGGGATCCAGGGGCAGCCACAGCTTCTCAATCAGACTGGAACATTTTTATCTAGAGCCATTTAGCCTGGAAAAGGCCTTTAAAACCATCAAGAACACCTGCTAATCTTCATTTTTACCTCTGATTTTTTTTTTTGCGTGTGTGTAATGATGGGACTCTGAGAGAGGTGAGGGCAGGGACTGCCTGTACATGATGGGATGGCAGCTGAAGCTCTGTCTCCCCTCTCCCTTTCCAGCATGCAGCTCCCAGTCATGCTCTGTCCTGGCCCAAAGGCAGCAGAGGATTAAAAATGACATTAGAATTTAAAATAAAAGCCTGACATTGCAGTGCTGAGCCTGCTTTTCCTGCATTTCTTCACTGATGGTGCCTTGGGAGAGGACAGAAGTGAAGGGAGGTTCTGTGAAGGCTGAAATAACCCTTCAAATTTACTGAGGGAACTCAGCTTAGGTACTGCCTGAGTCGTGTTTAAATTAAAGGGCTTTTAATTTAGGATCTGACAAGCCAGGCTGAAATGCATTTACCAGGAAGCCGTGACAATTTCAAAGCTCTGGCTCGGGATCCTGGTTAATGGATGAATTTAAGCTGCCAACTCCCTCCTCCAGGAGAGCATTACAGACACAGCCTTTTGTTTCCACAAAGCAAAGAGCAGCACAGAGCTTTTTTTTTTTTATTATCTCCCCCCCCGAAAAGGGATGTTTGACTAAGCTGGGATGATTCAGGGTGCTGAATGAGTGCTCTGGATTTTGCAGGGGCACACAATATCCTTTGCCCTTCTGAGAGCCTCCATGAATTATACACCTGCTGCTTCTGTGTTTGAAATTGCTGGGATTAAAGGCTGAGAGGGATTCCCTTGGTGTCTTATTGGGATGTTTTCTGTTGGAGTTCACTTCCAGCAGGGGTCCATTCCACCCAGACCTTCTGCAAAGCACGTGGCTGATTTTCCAAAGTGCCTCTGGCATTCATGAGAGGCTTTTTGTCAAAGAAGCATCCATGGAAAAGCCAAAGGAAACCATTAGTACACGTGATGGTAGAGGAGAGCGTTTGTGCTGACCTGATAAATGCCATCACTACAAGGGCACGATAAAACACCTCAAAGTGTGTTAGGGGGATGTGGGAGACTCTGCCTAATCTCCAGTTTCATGTAATTGTACCATGACAAATCGAAGCATTAGACCTGATAAGGTTTTAATAAAAATGCAAATGCAGAAATCCTGCGCTAGAAATGCTGGGAGTTAGTTCTTAAAAGTAAAATAATCTACTTGTTCTGGCCAGGATGATGATGAATATGCATATGTTATTTTTGGGGGCTTTTTTAATTCCAAATATTGTGGAAATGTGGTTGTGGGGAAACTGCAGTTGGATTTTGAAGGTTGTTCAGTCCTGAGAGGAACCAGGTGGAATGAAAGCTGCCTTTTCTGACCTGGAAAGATTTACAGTGCAGATATTTAATGTGGAATAAAACATGGGAGAGACATCAGTGGGTGCAGGGGAATGAGAGGACTCACCAAAGGAACAGCAGGGCAGTGGCTGGGCTGAGGTTTCTTAGCTCATGGTCTGACATCTTTTCCCACAGCCAACCACCTCCAATGGTTTGTAAATCCCAGAATTTCAGCAGTGATTCCAGAGGTATCACACCCACCCAGGGCCTGGCTGCAGGCCAGATGTGGAGTGACAACCCATTGCTGCCTGGGGAGATAAAAATCCCCCTTTCCTCGGCTGAGACTCAAATCCTCATAAAATAAAGCAGTGGCCATGAGCACAGGGATGAATCCCTGATTCCTGGAGTCCCTCAGAGGCACCAAGCCCGAAAATTGTTCTGCAGAAGTGCCAGAAGCTGGGTTGTCCTCAGCCAGGGAAGAAAATGTGGGTTACAAGCTGGGCAAGGATGATGGGTTTGACCCCTTGCTCCGGATGGAAGGGATGAGGAATTCAGCAGAGTTACAAACTCCCTGTGCTACAAATCCTGTTGGAAATGAAGTTTGACCGGTTTGGAATTGCGTGGGGTGAGATCCACCAGTGTGGGGAACCAGGGAAGGAGAAAATCCCTTCGTGCATGGGTTGGGCTGTCAGAATTACCCAGCTCATCAAGGTTTCAATTAACACCTCATTTGATTAACAAAGTGTCCAATGCTCAACTGTGCCTGCCCTCCCTCGCTGCCCCTCAAAGCATGGCAAGGTTTTGTGCTGCCACAAGAATTGTTTTCTCCACGATGCCCCTGCAGTTATTTGGTTTTAGGAATGATGCTGTACGTAGATTTTGATATTAGATGAAGGTATTTAAATATATAGATGAAGGTATATAAATATACATCCATGCACCTTTCTCCTCCTGGCTTTCTCCTTTGTCCCTGATGCTGCATTTTGCCAGTTACAGCTCACCACTGTCCCTTGAAGTACCCTTGATTTTGGATTTTTCCTTTTATTTCATGTTGTCAGTACGACTGAAGCACTTGACTGCCCCCAGTAAAGCTCTGGATTCCTGTCCAGGCCAACTCTGGTGTTCCTGGAGCTGTTTGATCAGAACAAAATCCCATTTAACAACTTAGAGAGGAGGAGAGAATCTACATAGAGAGGAATTTAATGAGAGACAGTAGAAATCACTCTGCAAAACTGCCAAGGCATTAGTGCCTGTGTGACCCAGAGGAGAATTTGGCAGGCAGAAAAACCATTTATTTTGATCAGATGAAGACAACATTTCTGCAGAGATAGGAATTTCTGCACAGGTAATTAATAGATGATCCCTGTCCTGAATAACTTAGGCCTGTTATGGATGAGGGTATTGCATCCCATTTCCAAGGGTCACAATGCAAGGTCCAGGCCCTCTATTAACAGAAAAAATAAATCCCTGCTGCTGTTTATATTCCTTTGCCAAGTGTGAGGAAACTGAGCTGGGGAAGAGGCTGCTGAGATGATGCTGTAAATGATCGAGGTGAGTAGAAATCAGGAGTCTGGGAGATGGTTTGCATATTAAACGAAATGAAAAAGCTTGGAAAGCCAAAGGAACTGCATCAATAAATCATGAAACGCTCAAGACTATTTTGTAGGTGCAAAAAGCCCATTGTTGAATTCCCCCCGGAGATAATTTTGTTGTTCTGTGATTAAAATGAATCCTTTTGCCTCACAATGCATCCCCAACCTGTGCAGAGCAAAAAGCTGATAATTAGCAGAGCCTGCGTGGAGGAAGGGAATACAACAAGAGGCAAAGGCAGTTCCAGAACAGCAGCAACTTCATCTGAAGTGGAGAAATACAAAGAAATTGGAAAAATTTGATAACCAAGTCTTCCCTTAGCTGGGAGGGATCCCGGTGACATCTTGGTGCTCCAGATGAATTCGGAATTGACACTGCACAGCTCAAAACCATTTCCACACCAGTCTTTATCTCTTTATTTATTCTTGCAGCAGGAGAGAGAAGGGCTGGGACAGAATGGAGCTTGCCTTGCAATGGCCCCAGGATTCTGCATTTGCATATTCTGTTTAGATTCTGAAAAATAAATGGTTTGTTTGATTTTTATGTGCTTCTGGTCATTACATGTCTTCCTTCTCCTCTCTCCCTTGCTTAAGGCTATTCTGATGTTGTGAACCCCAGGAATTACAGAACCAAGCAGTGGATTTAGGTCACATGATTCTCTAGTCAAGCAACATTTTCAAAAATTCTTTTGCCTTTTGATGTTTAAGGCTTTGAGGTCCACAGTGGTTCATCCTCCCTTACACACGAGAGAAGCAAACATCACATTTTAAAATATACTTCAGATTTTCACTGTCTTTTAAAATTGCTTTATGAGCTGAGGGCTGAAAAGAAAAAAAAATAAAATCACATATTCAGAGAGTCATAAAAACACATTAATTAGCTGTTTTGCATCCAGGACAGAGCTTTTCATGTATTTAAAACCAAACTATCCTCCCAAACTCGATGTTTTACAGAAATCCCTCAAGCACTCCTGTATGTTCTTCTCGTATACGTGGAGCACAGGGGGTTTACACTNAACTCGATGTTTTACAGAAATCCCTCAAGCACTCCTGTATGTTCTTCTCGTATACGTGGAGCACAGGGGGTTTACACTAAATTTCAGAGGAAAAAATGGGAGTGTAACTTTTTAAAAGGTGTTTGATTTTGCATGCCCAGCTTGAGATGATTGAAAAAAATCCATGTTTTTCAAAGCTGCACGTGGCTGATACTTCAGGAAAACCTTGCAGCATCTCAGGGTGGGTATACAAAGTCTTCTTTCAAACCCTGGCTTTTATGACATGAAAACAGCCAATCTTTATTGTTTTAGGACTTGAAAAGAAAAGTTCTGTTAATAGTCACAGCCCATCTGTGAGGGTGACCAGGAGACACCTTTGGGGTGAAAAAAGGACTCAGAGGGGTCAGGCTTTACCCTCTGCAAACTTGTTTGAGGGTATTTAAATACATTTTGGAGGTGAATTTATGTTATGGAGAGGGAAAAGGGGGAAGGAAAGGCCTCTTGTGCAAAGGATCTGCAGGAATCTGCAGCAAACCAAGGCAGAGAGGGAATATCCATGACTGAGTGGAGCACTTGATCAATCCTTTTAATTTTCGAGTTCCAGGAGACCACACCAAATTTTGTTTGTGTTTCTGCTGCTGTGATGTTTCTGTCAGCAAGAGAAATCAGCTTCCTCTGCCTTCATCTTCTGTGAAGTTCTGTAATTTGCCTACTGAGCCTTTGAGTTTTCTTAAGAAATACAAAACTCAGTATCCAGCACCTCTGGGAACCAGGTGTTCAATTCAGTTCTGGGTGGTGGAAACTTCAGGCTGAAAATTTCCAGTGCCACCAGGAAATATTAATATGTTATTTAATTTTCTCTACCGTTATCATTTACACGTTTACATGCAAATGTACATTTACACTGTTTACATTTACATTACATTTGTTCTGCTAAGCTCATGGATGTTTTGTGATTTCCTTGTTTAGTCCTTTTAGAAAATACTTTGTGGGGTTTGGGTTTTTCATACTTCAAACACCAAGAGCTTCCTCTTGACGTTGACAGGGGAGATTGAGTTCCTTTCCTTCTCGAATGGATTTTGTTGACAGGATGGATTGAGGCTGTTGATGAAGCACACACCATGAGCATGGTGGCCCAAAGCATTGATGGAATGTGTTTTATTGGCAGGACAGATGGAGGTGGTGGTGACAAAATGCAAACAGCCCAATCCATTCCAGTGATAAAACACATTTATCCAACGATCAAATCCATCCAGTTGACAAACCCATTTTTGTTTGAAGCTGAAAAGCATCTTTCTGAGGGGAAGGAATAAATTCCTGCAGGGAAGAAGAAGCTCAGCTCATTGAGAAGCTGGGCTAGAGCCTCTCTGGCTGTGGAAAACAGAGATGTGCACCTCTGCAGTAACAGCATTAGAAATGACAGGACAAACTATTTTAAAAGGAATTAGGCCGATTTCCACAGCACGACACAACCCTGCACTAATATTTATACAATTCAGGCCTTGCAAGTTGAGTCTCAAAGCAGCCTAATGGAGTTTAAAGGGAGACCTAAAAGTTGTTTTTAATATTGACCCTGCAAACGAAAATTAATATCGCAGTTAAAAAAAAGCATTTTGTCAACAGCTGTGGTGGGATTTGGTACCTAAAAGCCACTTGGAGCAGAGATTGCTGCCTGTTCTTGGTCTGTCCCCGTGTCCAAAGGCACTAAAAGGTTTGGCTCTCTCTCCTGTCTAACAGTCCTGTCTCCTCTCAAGGACTGACTCTTCCTTTCCCTCAGGCTGCCCCACTGGTTTGTGTAATTCAGCTCCAGCTTTGTCCAGTCTCTGCCTCAGCCTCAATTCCTTCCTCCCTGCTCCAGCTCCATCCAGCCTGTTCCAGGCTGAGACACAGCAAAATTCAGAGCTGTCTCCTCAGCTTTTCACGTTCCAGAGTTTTTTTTCCTCAGTCATTTGGCCTCTAAAGCAGATATTCCCCTCCCCTGGTAGGGACAGCTTCCGAGGCACAGGAAGGGAATTTCTTGGCTCTGATGCAGCATTTTGACCATATTGACATTTAAAGGAATCAAATCTGCCTTTTTCCACCCCATCAACAGCACTCTGTTCTGTGTCAGAGGATGTGAGGATCAACACAGTGACACCACAAAGCAAACGTGGTCACATTTGATGTTCTTTCCTTTACAGATTCTATTTAAAAACACCAGATTTGATCGGGGAACACGAGAGAGCCAGAAATTAGCACAGTTTCCTCAATCTTACCTTAAGAGAGCTTTAAAACATGAAATTCTTATTGGTGGCTTCTTTTTTCTTACACACTGGGGTCAATTTTTCCTTCTGTCTCCAGAGAAATGAATAGAAAATAAAATAATGTTCATGTTGAGATATTTTTTGGCCCTCAGCTCATGAAATAGAGCCATGCACACTCCCCCTGCAGCAATGTTTGGGG
>VZUA01038759.1:3925-26852 GCA_013401035.1 Horornis vulcanius
AACAATGCATTAAAACAATTTTTGTCTTCACTCATATTTAAATAAAGTAGCTTTGGAGAGTATTGTAATGAGTATTAGCTCAGTGACTGCTTGACTGCTGACCGTGATCCTATCCTGATGAAGTGTAGTTTCTATGAATTGAAAGCAATGTGCCTAGAACTTGCATCGACAAGTCTCTGGCGGATGCTTGTTGTGCACACAATGACACGGACTCCGAGTTCAGAAGGCTGAGAAAATGACTCCACTTATTCTGGGATGTGTCTCCCTTTCATACTATTTTACACAAACCAATTTGATTGGTGAAACAANGGCAAGAAACCAGAGGCACATCTGGCCCCTATTATAAAAATTTGACCTGAATTCAAAACTAATACCTTCATAAAAAAAAAAAAAGAAAATCCATTTGTAGTAGGGTAACACCAAAACCAGAAAAAAAGTTAGTGTCCCGCAAATATTAGTAAAAAGTTGCTAAAATAAACAAAAATTAAGAACTCTTTTATTTGTCTAGATCAAGAAACAGGCAGTGTAGAGCCACCCTTCTCCTCCTGATACACACTTTTAACTTACAGTAAAAAACAGATCAGTGACTTTTGAGTCAAAGACTGAGTCCAGGTTAAGCTATACAATGATCAACATTTGCTGTCATCTAAATCTACTGTTTAAGCGTTACCCACGTCTCTTAAAGCAGGACAGAAATGGAATTAAGATTACATTTGAGCAAAATAAATTCATAACATAGTATAGTAATATTTTAGAAGATAAGATTTTTTTCTGCTTTGTCTAAAGTACATTGTAATATTTTGCACTGGCTAGAAGTCAGCAATGTTTACCTCTTCTTCTTCTTCTTCTTCTTGTTCTTCTTCATCCTGCTCTTCAACTTCTTCTTCCTCCTCCTCTTCTTCATCCTGATCTTTCTCTTTCTTACGCTTGCCAATAACTTTAGGATCCCACTGGCTCCTTTGATATATCTCCCCTGAATCAGGGTTTTGCCTTTGTCCTGATATTCTTTGGCATAACTCATAATCTGGACACTAGCAAGGAAAAATTAAAGGGAAATCATGTTTATTGTACTGCTATAACACCCTTTTCTTGGAGAGACAAAAATTCTCTAAATTGGTCTACTAATAACAGTATTTTATTATTGCCAAATTTATCAAGAATCTCCCTTCTTCCTTTGTTTTTGGTCTAATGAAAATAATTACAATTTAGACATATCTGTGAAAACGGCTTCAATCCACTGAAATCAAAGGCAAAGTTATTTCTCTGACTTTGGGGCAAAGATTTTTAATGTACATTCAATCCTTTTCCCAGAGGAGATGATGTTACTATATGAAGTCAAGAATTTAATTTTTCTTTCTAGTGTAGTTAGTATCACTCTTCTGTTTGTACTGTTACACTTGAATCTATACAACACATATGCTCAACAATGGGGTTTTCTCACTATGTAGCATTAAAACAAAGACTGACTTTCTGAAAAAAATCAAATCTGCCTGAAAAGCAAGACAAAAATATGCCTCTTTGATGTTTTAGGATCTTTTGAGACCACAGAAAAAAAGTTTGAAATAGGCATTCACCAACTTTCATTATGCATGTTCAAGCAAATTACGTCTTAAAAGTATGGGATTAAAACAAACACTGACTTAGATCTGCAAAGTGACAGAGTAGGTCCATACCCTGAGGCTTAGCATCTGACAAAACACATAGATGTGCCAACTAGAATCAAAATCCCAATGAGAATGGAGCACAACACCAGAGGCTGACTGTTCAGAGCTGTCTCAGCAGATCATTCTGCACATTCAAAGAAGACAAAAATAATCTAGTTGATTATAAATAAAACATTGCTAGAGGAAGGGTCTGAAAGTGTGTTCATGACTATACATACGGTTATTTTTTTGGATGGAGTCTGGCACAGTTCAGTGTGGGCCAGCTAGAATCCTGCCCAGTGAACAGCTGGGCACAATCTGGAAAATGGCACAGGGCCCTGGGCCTTTCCTTGTGGGCAGTTTGGGCACTGCCACCCCATTCTGACTGACAAAACAGCTCAGCAGTGTTTGGCCAAAGCAGTTGGCCCAGTGTCTGAAGAGTCCCTCTTGCCTTGTTTTGTTTACTATTGTGGATGTAGCAACCAACTCCATTCTTCACATTGAGAAAGTCCTCTAAATCCCACACTAACAATGATTTATGCTTCTCTAGTTATATCAGTCACTTCTGTCAAATATCTGGTATGCCACATCACTGCTCATGAAGAAATTATGATTTGTAAACAACATTAATTAATAATAAAGCAGTTTTACAATTAGTGACTTAAAAATATAAATATTTATTTTCCAACTTCCACATGTGAGAAGTTTCTACCTACATTACATAAGTGGCAGATGTACATGTGTCCAAAATTCCATAATGATCATGTAATTCAATGTTTCCTTTTCTTGAAACCCTGTAGCTTCTAATTGGTGAAGATGTTTAGGACATGTTCATTATTTTACCTCAGCAAATATAATGGAACAAACCAGTGAAATTCTATTCCAACATAAAAGAGAAGAATTTATCATTCTTCAATAAATTCTATACTCAACTATACAGAGGAAAATATTATATTTGGCATGCATAGCATATGAGTGTACTAATAATTAGGAAAAATACTAGGAAGTTACTGAAGATGACATTACCTTAATGTTAATAAGGACATCTGGTTTTAATTTAAGATTCATTATTTTCTCTATTTGCTGTGGAACAGTCAAGTATTCCTCCGAGAGAGAAGGAAATCCTGTGAGAACATAACCTGCCAAATACATTTAATTGAACAAATTTTAAGAGGGTTTGTCAATTATAGAGCTAGCTATACCCGTCTCCTTTAAGCAATACATGTAGTGGTACAATTTTAAACCATGTACATGAAACAACACTGCCAAAAAAACTGTGCACCCATGTCTGCTTCAGATGACATACAGACAAATAAGTGGGTTGCTTTCAGCTTTATAGAGTGCTCTCAGTGTCTATTAACTCAATTAAAAACATGTAGATATTAAAGACCATACTCAGACCACCGGCTTTATGTGCCTAGCTCAGACACTGCAGTGCCTAAAAAGTAAGAAGCTTTCAGTGACCAGTTTTGCCTCTAAAAGACTTTATAAAAGGATCTCCAAAAAGTAGCCACCCTGTGATTTAAAGCATTTCAACTAGGAGTCTAGGCTTTTTACACAAACTTTAAATGTTTTGGCTTCTAATGAAGGAAGTCTGAACCACTCTCCTGCCTCTCAAAAGGAGGCACTATGCATTAGGAATAGGAAAGTACTGTAACTTCTGATGGCTGTATGCATGCAGTAAGAACTACTGAATAGCAACAAAATTAATATTCATGAAGCCAGGATGAGAGACTAAACAGAAATCAGGTGGATGTTTTTAGCCAAATAATGAGAATATTCCCTTAGAGAAACTGTGCATGCTTAGAATTTTATGTGGTAACCATTAAATGCAATTCTGGGCAGCACAAAAATGTGGCAGCAGTCTTTGCAAGAGGTGTTAGAAGTGAAGACTTCTACTTCTTTGGGAAGCTGCTATCCACAGATGCAGGAGAAGAAGAGGATAAACAAGGGAGAGCAAAATATATATAGTCATTCCTCTAGGAAATTAAAATCCCAGATTCTAAACTGTTGATAGCTTCAGAGAATTCTGACTGGTAGTGAGTTGTGAAGAATGTGCACAGCCTCTGCTTATCAACACATCCCAGATAAGAACAGCTGATGTGAGGGGAATGGGAGTGTAATGTGGGAAACCATTCTCTGAGAGTGTTTGCCTCCAAATCAATAATATGAGGAGACTAAAAATCATGAAGTATACTTAAGGCAACTATCAACTAGATTAAAAAGTAACCAAGGGATTACCAAGAAGCTTTTGAGACACACTTATTGTTTGTACTGTTTAAAAACTTGCATTTTACAAACACTAAAAGTAAAAATCCCAACCTTTCATACAACAGTTTCTAAAATCTTTAATTTACAGTGAATTGACTCATTAGTTCCTGCTGAAAACTTACATTAAGATAGTAGCTGATAAACAAGGAGTTATTAGAAATTCTAAAAAAATGGTTTTGCAGGTCAGTTCTAGTTGGTAAGAAAAATAGAGAGGATGTTGGTTATTTTATCCCTTGCTAGTTTGGGGCATCTGTAATGCAGAAAGTGTCTTGGCTACAAGCACCAAGCTTTACTCAATTTTACAGTTGTATTTAGTCTCCAGGACCTCGGTGATACAAACATCTTCAGACTGACTCAAGGAGGGGAACTCAAATAACACAGAAGCTTCTTCATGCCTTTACCAAAGTCCTCACATACGGACTAAGAGACAAGCATTTCTGTTGCTACCTCTTCCAGTAGTTTTTGTGTCCTTTTTCTTTTTTTTTTTTTTTTTNTCCCTATTTCTCTTTTTTAATACCATTTTAAAAACCTCATTTCACCTGGTAAGGTTGTATATTTTGCAAAACTGTTGAGTCTTGCACTTGAGAAGGAATAAAACCCATTGCAACTGAAAGCTTAAAAAGCAGAATAGTTTGTAGAGCAGTAGAAACTAACACTGGCACTACACCTGTCTCTCTCCTACAATGGAAATTCCAAATAAAAGTCAAAACAAGAAAAAGAAATTACATTTTCTTTTTACTTCCTTTCCTCTTAGCAGTAATTTGTTTTCTCATCAGGGAAGCAGGTTCAGTCACTAGCAAGATCTGCAGCACCTGTCCTGACAGCCTGAATTAACAAAACCTTTCCTCAAATAGAAGAATTATATCCACTACAATTACTATTCTCATCCATCCTACTCTGTGTCACAAAATGCAAAGGGAATAAACAATTCTGTAAGAGAAAAAAAAAGCCGTAATACTTTGCATTTTCTGTTTTCCTTCTTTCCTTGCATCTGTTTTCCTTCTTTTTCACTATTTAAAATGTTTAAAATGTTCTTGCTAATGGATTTATGTTATGTTGTTGTTATAGAAGTGCTGAAGAATAAAATAACTTGTCCTAGGGTGACTTTATGTTGCTTGTATCCCCAATCGTCCATCCTCTTTGTGCTGTGTATTGAGTTCTGTACCTTTAGGATTGAGAGTGAACCAGGGAGAGAAGAAGCGCGGAGTTTGTTTTGAGGAACAGCCTGACTCCCACACATTCTTCTCTTCTCCGGACTTCTGTTCGTCGGAGGCACGGACAGTGGTGGAGCAGAGATCTTTTTGCTTTTAGTTAGTTTTTAGCTAGCTGAGGCAGGAAGTTCCCTGGATTGTTTTTTCCTTCTTTTCTTGGGACTGTTCAAATCTACTCTGGACTGAAAAACCCAGAGGAGCACCGAGGGCTCGCACCTGCGGCCCACCGGGCCTGGACCTCCGGAGGGACTGGGATTGACCAGAGACTGAGTGAGCTGAGCTGCACCCACGGCAAGGACTGTCTCAGTTTGCCATCTCCCTTTGGAGCGGCGAGAGGTTTTGTTGTTTCATTGTTCATTTTATATTTTCATAGTATCCATTCTCATGTTTATAGGTATTTTGTCTGTTAAATAAATAGTTTTTTCCACTTTTCTCTGAGGAAGTTTTTTCCCAGACTGGCTGGGGGGAGGGTCTGTTTGGGTTTGCTTTCCAGAGGAACCCCCTTCGGAGGTTTCCTCCCAATTTTGCCCTAAACCAAGACATAACTGTATTTTAAATCCTAATATTCTGATCAGATAATATTGCCAAATAGAAGTCATATAAACACTTGAAATTTTAGGAAAATTATTTTCTCAAAATCAACACAACATAGGACCGGTTTGACACCTTCTGATCTGCCATATTGGTAAATTAATCCCTAAACCCACTTTCAGTTTATTGATATTCCACAACCTGAAGAGCATAAGAAAAAGCTAGAATTATATTTGAGCACCAATGGACCTAAAATGGATCTAAAATTATAGGTAGCACATTCTAAGTTTAGGCTGTAAATATACTTACCAAAATGAGCAACTTCTGGTGATTCAATCTTTTGCAGGATCATTTCTGCCACCAGTTCCTCAGGAACACTTTGACCCTGACAAAGCAATTCTTGACACTAGGGTAAAATGCAAAACATAGTCTTTTATAAGTGTTTGTTAAGAATGTGACAAAAACTTACTAGAAGATTAGACCTTTACCTTAAGTCCATATTCTGTTCCTTGTTGAATATTCATTTGAATTACTTCTGAAGCTAAGGATGCACATCAAACATAAGAAAAATAATTAATACAAAATATTTTTCTAAACAGACTTGTACACACAGATACATATGTACATACACATACACGAGGACATATGTGTGCTCCAAGCAACCAGACTATTTTGAATGAACAGCTGCTATATTTAGGGCCATTATCATAATTTGCCCATCCAGAACCTGGGGCCTTATGGCAAAGTCTGGGTAGGTGTTTTTCCCTACAATTTAACCCTATATATACTACACAAAAATGCACAACCGTAGTTTTGCAGGATTATTTGTGCTACTGATTTAAATTCAGTCAGCATTACTGTCTTGTAATCCAGAGATGAGTATTTGAGCTCAATTGCTTTCTAAATTTAAAACCCAAGATTTAGAAGAACTGTTTTGACACATAAAATCATCTCCTTTAAGGAAAGTGACATCCATCAAGTACAAAGACTGCCCTATGTCTCTATGGATAATGACATAATACTAGAATGATCCTGGATGTCTTTCACACTTCTTTTCAATAATCAGATATTTTACAAAAGTTTTCAAAATTGACTCTTAAGGCTACATTTATATTACTTATAAGCCAGGCCAGGGAAAGATCCTGAAGCCAAGTGACTCATGCTTATACAGCCATAATCCTTCTTCTCAAAACACAGTGGCTGTTTTCCAACATCATTTCCAACATTCCTACAAGGAATGATTGTTGTACATCCTACCTTTTATACTATGGATAGGTGTTTGGGAGAACAATATTTGCCATAGACCAAAACTGAGACAGGGATATACTAATTAACAATACAGGCAACTGAAAATCAGCCATCTCTGTGCACCCTGGCCCTGTTTTGAGTATTGACCTATTCACTGGATAAATGAATAGAAAGTATTATGTCATTAAAAAGATTGCGAACACCTTTCCCATTCAATAATTTTCTGTCTTGGTTTATTTTAACCCAGCACAGGACAGATGTTGATACTGTGGAGCAAGTTCAGAGGAGGACCCCAAAACCATCAGAAGAACTGAACAGCCTAGGAGTTGCCAAGAACTGACCTTGTTCAGCCAGGAGGAAACCAGATAGCTCTTACTGCTATCTAAAACTACTTACTGGGAGGTCACAAAGACGGACCCATGGTCACCACAAAAGTGCATTTAGGACAGGAGGCAACAGACACAAATAGGAACATGAGAAATTAGGAAGCAATTTTTCACCAAGAAAATAGTCAAACATTGTAAAGAGTTTCTCTGGGAGTAGGTGGAGATATCTCCTTGGAGATATTCCAGATTCAACTGAGCAGGCCTTTCTAGTTGACCCTGCTTTGAGAGGAATGTTGGACTCAGTCACCACTGGAGGTTATTTCTGAATTACATTATTCATGTTTATGTATGCTGAATTTCTTAGTTTTTTTCGTTTTTGTTGTAGAAAATGAAAAAAAACTAACTAGTATAACAATGAGTGTATACACGAGTGCATTCACTAGCTAAAAGATTAAAAGAAGCACCATGAACAAAATAAGAAAAGAGTAATTCCCTGAATTAGAAATAAGGCTTAAAAATGCAGTAACTGAGATTTAGAGCAGTTGCTAAGAAAAACTCTCTAATTGCAAGGAGTGTGTTACAGAGATAGACTGCCTAGACATTTTTTAAAACAAATCTGATGAACATTCATCAGTACTGATTTAAATACATTCAAACAGAGTGGACTGGACAAGTATATTCCTGAAGTCCCTTCTGATTTTGGCCTGATCTGTTTTGGACCAGGTATTAATTTTTTTCTTGTTATACAATACTATGAATTAAAAATTCTATACATACCTAAGTCAAAAAAGCACTTTATTAAAAGTTATCTTTACCATGTTACAACACAAAATCTTCAAAAGAAGTAAAGATACTTCATTTGATAAATAACTCTGTTTCCTGGACTACATCCCCTTGTGTTGGACACTGCACAAACAGAAAGGAAATACTCTCCTATGTTTTCATGCTCTGCACTGGAAAATGCCTGTACTCTTTAGAGCTGAATGCATTGCCCCCATGTGAACAAGAAGGATCACATGAATACCCTTACAGGATTGGGAATAGAATTTATGATTAAAAAATAAAAAAAAAAATAAAAAAGTTATTTTTCTAAGCTTTTCAATAATTAAAAGACCACAATCAGCAATTTTATTTCTGGTAAAATGTTTACTTTGTCCTTATCAGAAGTGTTCGCTGCAATCAGAAACATGCCCTTTGAATTACAGAGAACAGTGAGGGTATTCTAAACCAAAAGCTATTGTGAAGCCAAAGCATTGTTTCAAATATAGCATGTGTTTACCTTCTATGAAAATGAAGTTCCATCTCTCTGCTAGTTTTCTAGCTAATGTTTTCTTTCCAGAACCCTTAAAATGAAAGATACACTTTTAAAAGAAAGACAGAACAAAACCAAATATAACACAATGAAAATATATTTTCACATGATAAAAACAATGAAAATCTACCATTGGGATTAGGGCCTCTGAGTTATGCACTGAGGAAACACAAAACACTCTTTTTAATACCATCCTCTACTTCATATTGCCTAGCATTTATTATATGCTGCTACTTGTAGCTAATTATCTCCAAAGTCATTATATTGAGTTTGTTTCTGAGTAACTCTGTCTAAATCTCAGCTATGATTTGACCACAAATTCCTGTGAGAAACTCCTTAGGAACTAAAATTCATTATCTTCAGCCTCAAAACAAATTATGATGCAAACCTACTCAACCCTTTCTGAGCAGAATACATTGGGATAATATTCTTTTACTAAAACAACAAATGCTTAAAACCTGCCCTTGTTAGTCCACAAGCCTGGTTAGATACTGACAAAATCTTTATTATTTACATGAATCCAGAGGAAAACCAACATAACTGAGAGTTATGAGGCCTCAAAGAGTGATTAACTAAATGGGGTTTTGCATAACTCACCATCTTCCACCCTTAGCATTGTGCCTTTTTTTTTTTTTGGAAGGGTATATTAGAAGACCTGTTTTGACAACTTTTTTGTCCTTGATAAATTTTGTGATAATAAATAGCAAAACCCCACAAATAAATTACCTTCCCAGTTAAGAGTTATCAACAATCACTACAACCTACTCATACCTTACATCTTACAGGTGTGATGAGAAGATATATATTTGGCTTTGCTTTAATGGCAGTATGTTTTTAATTTAAAAGATATGTCCTAAATAGGATAGGTGCTCTGCACATCAGTCAGAGATTTAAAAGATATTACCATAAAAATAAACTATTTCATTCCCTGCTTTCCTGGTAAGGTCTGTACAATTTCAATCCTTTGTTATATTAATGTCAAGCATCTACTGAAGGAAATGGTTGAGAGTATAACAGTTCTTTTGAACTGTCTTTCAATGAGCATTTTATGGTAGTTTGGTCTATAAAACATAAAGTTACTTTTTCCAAGTAAGGTTAAAATTTTGATGTTCAATCTTTTAAAACTAGATGAGTTAGTTCACTGCAGTTTCTGTTGAGTTGAGTGCACTCTTACAAGTGCATATACTCATAAGACATGTTATAAGGCAAACTTGTACCAAAAGAAAAGAACTCCCTTCAGCAAACTGAGACAAAAATGCAAACACACATTTGGGGTAAAAAAAATGTAAAAAGTTTAGGTTTACAAAACATCAAATTTTTCCAAGTTAAGGAGGCCACAAATTAGTTAAGAAAAAGACAGACCTTGAATTATAGTTAAAATCTAGTACAGATCCTTTTATCAGGACCCCTTGGTGGATTCTTAATGTTTCCAAATATACAGGATCAATTTCATCAAAGTTTTAATATTAAGGTCTGTAATATGACTTGCATGCCTGTAAGTCAGTATATTCACCTGAAGGTTCTTTTACATGAATTTGTCTTTATTCTGTTGAATTTATTAAAAACTAGAATATTTTAATAACATTGTTCTGGTTTTGGCTCAGGAACTTTCTTCCCAGTAGCTAGTGTGGGGCTGTGTTTTGGATTTATGCTGAAAAACAGTGTTGATAATACAGAGATGTTTCTGTTACTGCTGAGCACTGCTTACACAGAGCCAAGGCCTTTCCTGCTTTCCATACTGCCATACTGATGAGGAAAATGAGGTTGGATGGGAAGCTGGGAGGGAACAGAGCTGGGACAGCTGACTGACGGACACACAAGGATTTTCCAAAGCACATGGTGCTGTGCTCAGCATATAAAGCTGGGAAAGAGAAGGAAAGGGAAATACTTTTGGAGTGATAGCATTTGTCTTCCCAAGGCCCCACAAAGCATGATGGAGCCCTGCTTTCCTGGGGATGGCTGAAAATCTGCCTGGCCATAGGAAGTGATGAATGAATTCCTTGTTTTGCTTTGCTCATGTGCATGGCTTTTGTTAACCCATGCATTTTATCCCTTTTACCCTTCGGATTCTCTGTCCCATCCCACCAGGGTGAGTGACCAAGAAGCTGAGTGGGGTTTCCTTGTGGGCTGGGGTTAAACCAACACAAAAATAAAAACAATCCAGTTGTCAATGTCAAAAGAGAAGAAATGTTTTCAGCAACATGTAACTTTTAAATACAATAATAACATTTCTAACCACAATTGACTGGTCACTGAAGGCAAAATTTGGTCTCATTAAATGAGACCAGAATTTTTACCATCCTCTGCAGGATTTGAAGAGTGGCAAAAGTAAAAAAGTAGGTATTTGACCCTTTTGGTAGCACTGGTAAACTAATGTTTTGAAAGGAAAAGTAAAATTGTTAGCAGAATATCTTAATAAAAATACTTCTATCAGACATCTTACTGGCTTTCCAAAGACAATTAAGCAAGTGGGCTTGGTCAAGAGGAAAGATATTTCAGCTTCATCTTCATCAAAGATGTCTGTAAAGGGCTGAACTTGTTTTTCCTCTTGTGAAGTCATTTCTAAGTCTAGACGGAAAAAAGAAGTTGTTATAAAGTACAGTAGTTACCTGCGTGTAAAATTACCTTACAATAGAAATGAATTACAAGGAAAATGGATCTGTAAAAAATAAAGCTTTTATAAGAAGAAAAAGCATTAGAGAACATACACAATGCAGACATCAAATGAGAGAAAACCCAATTCTGAAAAACGAAGGACTGTTGGAACAACCCTTGATCACAGCTGTTGATGACTTCTTCATGGCTCTCATATTGCTTGTTGGTTTTTTTCAGTTGTTTTGTTGATTTTTCCTTCCTACTCCAATTACCACACAATTGTGACTTCTCTCTGGCCCCTGAAATGGCCTGTGGGCCTGCCAGGACCTTTGGTTTTGTGCTTCAGACACAGAAGGGCCCTGCCATGGTCAATGGAACTACTCTCTGTGTCCACACAGGCAGGTACACGAATAAGACCCTGAGGAATTAACTCACAGTTCATGATCTCTTCCACCATCCTCTCACAAATCCCAGCTCTTCCAGGAATGCAGGCAGTAGCAAGTCCAGTGCTGCACAACAAATTAAAACCTAAACAAATTTCTAATTAAGGTAAGTTGGAGGAAAATTTTTGTGGACCTTTCAAACAACATGGAGGCCAAATCACGAGGAATTTGCTGAAGTTTGTTTGGAAAAGGCAAATCAAAACCTCACTGTCTTTAAAGTGCCACTTCAATCTCTCAGTCCCAGCAAAACCCACAGGCAACCATCCAACCTAGCACAGCCCCACACAACTCCCAGTGAGTTTTAAATTAAATTAAATACTTCAACTAAAAAAAAATCTACTTCAGGATGAGAATCTGAAAAAATTTGTCTTGAAACATCAAACCCAAATGTTCAGACACTCTTGCATTAAATATTTTAATACTAAAAAAAGAAAAAAGCCACTACATGCGAACCAACTCCCCATTGCCCCGACAGAAAACTCACCGGCTGAGATTTACCTGCCGTTCCCAGCAGTCTCGCTCCTTCCCAAATCTTCACAAGGGTCTATTTCCTAATTCACAAAAAACCACGACAACCAAAGCAAAGAATTAAATCAGGGACACACACACCCCTCTACACACCCGCCCCTACGCACCCCCCCCACACACACTCAGGACGAAGTCCCAGTGGGAGCCCCCCTCCCGGTGGGAGTCTCGTCATGCGCGCCCCCGCTGCCACCACAGCCCTGCGCGCCTCCGCTGCCCGGGCAACGGCCGCGCCCCGCCCCCGGCCTTTGGCCCCGCCCCCTGCAGGCGGGAGAGGTAGAGGCCCCGCCCCACACGAGGCGTGGGCGGGGCTGCGGAGCTGTTCCTGGTGCTGACCGTGCTCACCCCGCGGGGAGCGGTTCCCGGCGGGAGCAGCGGGTGCGGGTGCAGTGGCGCCGCCACCTCTCCCGTCCCGGTGTCCCGGTGCCCCGCTGCCGCCGCGCCCGGAGCCGCCGTTGCCGAGAGGCCGCGCGTGACGCGGCTCCCCGACGCAGGCGCGCTCTCGCGGCCATTCGTGGGCGCGCCTGCGCGTTGGCGCGCCGGCACTTCCGGGTTCCCTCGGCGCCGGCGGTGGTTCCCCGCTCAGCCCCGGCGCGTCCCTCCCCCGGCTCCGGGTGTTCCCGGGGTGTTCCCGGGGTGTTCCCGGCAGCCCCCGCCGCTCCTACCCCCGCCGCGTCTCGGGGCTGCCATGCCGGTGGCGGCCGCCGCCCCCCTGATCAGCTCCGTGCAGAAGCTGGTGCTGTACGAGACCAGGGCTGTAAGTAGCGTCCCCGCCGCCGCACGTCCCGGGGCTGCGGCCGCCCCGTACAGCGCGGGAGGGATGTCCAGGCCCCTCCCGGCGTGTTGGCTCGGCCCTGCCCGAAGCTGCTGCCTCGGCTGGGTTGCAGCTTGTCAAAAACTACGCCTTACCTTTCTTTTCGTATGTTGGTATCTGGTTCTTTTTGCTCACACATTCAAAACATCCCAAGAACTGAGAAAAAGAAGGTTTTAAGGTTGTTGTTTTCACTGTGTCTCTGCCTCGTGACTTAGGCGAGGGAATGGCCTCTGCCAGGCAGGTCTGCTCAGGGCCCTGCGGTGTGGGTGCTGCCAGGGTGGGAATGAAGGTTGGGCCCTGCTTGTTCTGTCTCCTGTGGCTGCTGTCGCACTGCCAGGAGAACAGTGCTCCCCCATGCCGGGGGGAGGTAAAACTGGACAGCTGAAGGTGTCCGGAATTAAGATTTGAATTAAGAATGGCTAAAGTGGTTACCACCTGCATCGACGTGTTAGCTGTTTATGGCATACTTCAAATCCTCATTGTCTGAATGTCTGATGAAACAGCTTCTAAAGGTTTCGGTCTGACCTCTGGAAGTAAGCTCTTGAAGATTTTCATCACTCCCTACGTCCTTTTGCAGAAACTGTAGGCATATGTTATTCACAGTACTTTTTTGTCATGGGCAAAGTGGATTGGAGGTTGGAGTGGTAATTGCTGCTTTAGCCATGTGATGAGCACAGTGTGAGTCAGAAGCCAATTCTTGGTGTAAATACCACTGTGTTTACCGTTCCTTAGCTCTCAATCAAGTTTCTTTGTGTTTCATAGTGTGTTGGTTTCTCCTTTGTTTCATAGTATGTTGGTTTTCTTCACTTGAGGTAGTTTTGGATAGGGTTGGCTACCATGGCTTTAAATGCAACAGTTACATTTACTTTCAAGTTCAGATATTTCCTGTACTGATAACAGAAAGATAATTTATATATTGAAGCCCCTTGGAAACTTCCCAAAATGTCACAGATGCAAGAATGATCTCAGTGTAAATAGAAATCTGACTTCAGCTTTGCTTCTGTCAGAAGTAGGTTTGTGCTTTTGTGATAATTCACCACTGAACAGCCTATGAAACAGAGAAGGATTAAAGCATGCAGAGTTATTGTTACAAGTAAATTTAAAAATTAAGGTCACACTTCAGAAAGTCTTTCCAGAGTGTTACTTTCTTAGCTATGCCTATGAATTTTGAAGGCTACCTTATTTATCTTTCTCATTGTTGCTGGTAAAGGCCATTTTTTGTTCTGTTTTCAGCTAAATTATTGTTATATATGAGTAGGGCACCAGGGAAATGTGATTTCTGAATCAAGTCCTGTAGTATTCGGTTCAGTTGTTCTTGGCTCACAACTCATGCTACATCTCAGTTGGCTGAGATTTGGCTTCTAGTGACTGGCATGTGTGGATACCTGGCCTGCTTCTCTCTGAGCTGAGAGACAACATGCTGTGTGCAGGGCCAATATTGTGCTTTGGAGTTCTGTCAGCTCTCTGCCATTCTCCAGCTCTCCAGGCCTCTCCTAACAGCTGATCCTGTTATTTCAGGAACCACAATCTTTTATATCTGGCCAGTGGTAGCTGGCAGTCTCTGCCTGAATGGATGGGTTTGTCCATGCTGTGCTTTGTTCACAATTCAGTGAGGGGCAGATCCGGCAGTCCTGATCGCACCAGGAGGCTAGATGGTTTTCATCAGCTGTGAAAGGCAATGGTTTGTGGATGAGCATGTGCTGCTTGCAATGTCTCAGCTGAGCAAGGGCATCTCAAAGCTGTACTTCAGTCACTTCTGATGAGTGATGAAAATGGAATATTTTCCCTGAGTAAGGTTTTGTTACTACTTTTAAAATAGTATGAATTGAAGCACTTTATGGTTTGATATTCAAATTCTAGTAATTTTTTTCAAATGAAAGAATTCAGTAAGAATCATTTGGGTATGATTATTTGAAAAGAATTGCTGCGCTTAATAAATGCATAGACTAAGGGATGTTAGAAGGGACTTCTGGAGAACACCAAGTTGAGCCCCCTGCTCAAAGCAGTTTCAACAAGCATATTGCTCAGGGTTGTGTGCAGTTGAGTTTTGAATGCCTTCAAATATATAGATTTTACAACCCCTGCAGACCACTTGAAAGAGTTTGTCTCTCTTATCTACAGTTTCCTGTTACATGGTTTTAGACAGCAGCAAGATGCTGCCTAAGCTATCTGAAGGTTGGACAAACCTAAACCTAGTTCTCTCAGCCTCTCCCAGTGCATCATGTGCCCTGTCCTGTGGATCATCTGGAGAGCTCCCTGCTGGAATCACTCTGGCGTATCAATGTTTATCTTGTACTGGAGAGCCCAAAATTGGACTTCTGGTTTGATCAGTTGCTGTTGCAGCTCATTCAGTGTCACACTGTGCTGCTGACAAACTTCTTCTCCCTGAGGTATCCCTCATGCCATCTCCTTTGCATAAGGTCTCACAATCATGTGGTTGCCAGCTGTGACAGTCACTGGGATTGCATAAGCATCATCCAAAAATAAAAATGAACAGCTTTCCCCTGTATTCTGATTTCCCTAAAGCCATAGACTTGCTAGATCCAGCATGTGGGATTTGGAGTTAACATGAGATTTTATCCTAAAATTTCTGTTGCAAAGAAGGGATTATTTAAGTTGTCAGCAGTGGGAGAAACATGAAGTTTACTCTGGTCTTACAGCTTATTCCTGTGAATTCCCTGTGTTGAAACAGGAAGAGATTAAATGGATGAGGGAGCATAAAAAGTAGAAATGTTTTACAGAGGGTTTGTTTTGGGTTTCTTTTTAGATAAAAAATACAATAGTATTATTGAAGTCAAAGAGGATAGGCTTTGGTAGTGTTATTGGAGTCCAATGAGAGACTGCAAGAGGTGAGGAGAACTGAATTCATGGTGTCAATTGAATTAACTGAGAGCAAAATTCTCTTATATTTATATTTAGGATAGTTGCTGAAACCTATCTTTTCAACTGATGCTTTGGGTCAATAATTGCCATGGAGATGTTAACTGTATCTCCTGATTGTCCTAGGAAGTTGAGAGTTTGTTTAGAAGTAGTCAGAAAGACGAACTGAATGTTTTATTCAGATCAATGCCAATTATCTTTCCTTTTATGCATATATTGATCACTGAAATGCACACCAGAGGGCACTAAAGATATTTGAGCAGTATGACTAATAGAAGACAAAAGATATTTTCTTTTCTTCAGGAGAAGATGAAACTTTTATGTTTCCCCCAGGTAAAGCCTACCTGAAAGCTGTAGGTTAGTTCACTAGAAATTATCGTTCCTGTGAGGCAACGTGACATTGAACAAGACAATTTGTGTTGTCTCTATAAAGTCATATCACTTGCCTATCTTTCAGGATATTATGAGGCTTAATTAATAGCATTTTATTCTAATCAGGTTCTTTTACAGTCTCCATCTCCACAGTATCCAAATGACTTGCACAAGCTTATTAAGTAGTGTGACTGGCATAATTATCTGTAGATATTTCTGCCCTTTATTCATCAGAGAAAACTATGGGTATTTGTTTTATTTTAAATGTAGTTTATTCTAATAATAACAGTGTAAAGATTTTTAGATTAAAAACTCCAAAGGTTGCAGGTTTAATGTTGAAGTTAATCTATGGTCAAATTGAGAAAACATCAATATAGAATGTGATTTCACAGAAAAAGCTATAGATGAGTATCTGACAAATTTAAAGAAAGTTGAAAGTAGTGAACAGCGTAGTGGGCAACCATTAGCTAGCATGATTTTCTAGCTAGAAGTGGCTGTGAAATGGACTGTTTCATTAGCAGAAGACAGCTCCTTTCAGCTGACTGTCCTATTCCCTGTGTCTTCATGTTCTAGGAGTGATGGTGATAGAGCAGGGCATGGAATTGGGATGAGAGGTGGAGTTTTGTGCAAATCAAGAAAACATTGTTTCTGTCTTAACTGTCTTGCCATAGTGCTGGATATATGGCTGTAAAATAGAGAAACTTGATTACTTGGTGTATGAGGGCTCTGAGAGCGTTTATGAACAGGGCAGATGGCTGGTGGAATGGCTGTGATGAGAACACCACAAGTTTTGAAGAGTATGGGCTATTCAGGCAGAACTAAATTTCAAAAGTGGATGCATCCCACTTGATGTGAAAGATGTACCTGCAAATGTCTGCCTAAGTTCTGGCAATATGGGTTTTATTTCTCTTGTTCTGTGTTGTCCTGGGTGTCATTATATGATCCCTAGGGCAACAGGAGAGATACACTTACAGATTTGGTTTTGGTGGAAATCCATCTTTCTGGATTGGAGGCTTGTGGATAAATGATCACAAATGGATGTATTTGAAGGTAATGATTCTATGGGAAACAAAATGTATTTATTTTAATGTAATAAAGGATGAATAAAAATAGGCATTTTCTATTACAAATTTTTATTATTAAAACTGGGTTTGTTACGGCCCTAAAAACTAAATAAATATTTTTCTTTAAAGTAAAAATTTACTTTGAGTATGAATGTACTGAACGAGGGGTGAAGAGAAAGTGAGTAACAAGAATAAGGTTATGAAAAAGGGACCAATCAGTGTTGAGGTAAAAATAAAATTAAATATACTAAACAGTGAAATGACTGAATATTTTCAAGTTGCTCAAGTCAAGGGTGGTGCTGTGACTGGAACATGACAAATGGAATATTTAATCCATTCTGAAGTCCTGCATATAGGAAAGTAATTGCAAATTCAGGCAAATGACATAAAACACAGTCTAGACTGATTAACCTACTTGTATTGCACATTTTAATCTAAAAATTAGATGGCCCTATGTATTTAAATCAAGTGCTCTATTGAGATGCAGTGCCACAAGGAAAATCTCTGGCTTTTTTATGGAAGGAAGAAGTTTAGTAGAGAAATTAGTAGATAAATTAGTGTGGAGTGAATGAGGAATCATCTGATAGGGATGATTTTTTCCAAGTAATGTTTTTAGGACTGATGTACTTAAGCATTTTCATTAATGTTATTAGCTCAAAACATGGACCAGCTGTGATTAGTCTTCTAAGGTGTTGTAAATAATTAAGGATAATCAGAGCCCAATAAAGCAAGAAATTATGATGATCCTCAGGAGTAGATAAAAGAAAGTTTTAAGTATAATGGTGTACTGTAAAAGTTCATGCACCTTACAATAGGTTACACACCAATGAAAGTTTACTGTGAGTTTATCAGTTCAGAAGCAGCAGAGGTGAAGGAGGAGGATCTGAGTGTTTTATCTGAAGGACTGGGAGGGTTGAGTTGCCGATGAATTGCAGCTCTGAAAAAGAGAGATGTGGTTATTTATGGTATGGTCATTCATAAAAAATACTTATGTATCTCTAGAATAAAACCTTGTATGGTATATTGTGTAGATTTACAGTCCATATTCATCTAAGAAGCAAGAATTCAACTAGGAATAAGTCCATTGAAGGTCCGGTGAGGTAACATAGATGCTAGCGATGTCTTGGGAGGAGTAAAGGGACAGCAAGGCTTCTTTAGTCCATTGACTGTTTAGTCAGTGCTGAAAAGACATCTAGTTACTTATTTTTCTGAAAGTGTTCCAGCACAATAGATGCTAATGAATAAGTATTTTTCTTTAGCCAAATAAGTATTTGGCTAAAGAAAAATATATAGATAGATAATTGATAGACTTAGCTGAGAGTTAGAAGGGAGAATCTGGAGGCATCCTTCACTGGAGTAGCAAAAGAAAAGTCCTGTTTGGGACCAGAAAGCTTTGGTTGCCTTGGGACAAAAGGGATTCACTGGATTCTGTGGCTTGTAGGATTTAGAATGTACCTATTCCTACATGCCTAGGGAGTGGTGCTTGGCAGCATATGTTCTTAAAATTTCTCATGTTGTAAGAACTTGTTTTGAAGAGTTTCAACAGATTAGAGGAAGCAGAGGGCTTTGCTTTTCCAGGTACCTCTCTTTGCACCTTATCATGTCTTCCTTTCTTCATGTCATTCTTCCAGTTTCTATGAAAGATGAAAGACAGTTCCAGAGTTACTCTAGGTCCTGTAGAAAGAAGGAGCAGAGTGGGGTTTTTACATCGTGGTGTAATTATACTATGATGCTGTTTTAATAGTCAGTAAAATACATACATTCTCCCCAGGTCAAGTCTATTTTGCCTGTAATGGTAAGCATCAGGCAATCCTTCTGTCCTGACCATCATCTTTTCCGTCTTATTTTCTGTGCCTGTCCTGTTGAGGAGGGGGAATGAGAGAGTGGCTGGGTATGGATCTGGCAGATGGCCACAGTGAACTCACTCTTTCAGGGCTTTGTGTTTTTAGACACATCCATGGTTCTCAACAGGTATCATTTGCAGGTTTTTTGTCTAAGATAATTTTTTTTTCTTAATGCTGTTTGCAGATTTAAGAATTGGCTGTATTAGTGTACTGCCTGTTTTTCAACCTGTAGTTTATTTTTGCACTTTTTTTCCTGCTGATTAAGCTGTTTGTAGCTTTTTAACTAAGGATTGAAAAAGTTTTTTGCTGTGCTGCCATTCCTTAATCATAATTAGTCTATACAAAAAATCAATTAATAGTTACAGACTTAGAGTTCTAAGAGGTAATCTTAAAGAAAAAAAAGGGGAAAAAAAAAGAAGTGAGCAGAATGTTTGATTTCAGAACTATTATCCTGCCATTAAAAAACAACAAATCGCAGTAAGAAGTCTTTTTATTTTGTTTTGGCTCCTTTTAGAAGAAGCTGTTTTGCTTGCTTTGGCCGAATCAGAAGATTGATAAAAGATGGTGTAAAGCCTTTCAATTAGATTGCTTTTGTTAAAACTCAGTCCCAGGTGGAAATGACTAATGACTGTTCCTATCTTGTGGTTGCTTAGTGATAATTGTGCAATAAATTAAGCTTCAGTCCAGCTCTTGTAGCTGCCTGGTGTGATGCCACGCTTGGTAAGTGGTGCCCAACACTGCTTGGGTAGTCTGAGGGCTTGGGACGGGTGGGAGCCACTGTTGGCTCTGGTGAACACAAGCGAGATGGAGGAAAGGGAATNACCTGAGGTATGGCTGGAGGGCTCTAGCCAGAGCAGGGTGAGGGAGCCGGCAGATTCTCCTGGAGTGCTGTTCTCTGGAAAAAGTACTTTGTTGGTCAAGGTTGCTTGTTTATCTAAATCCACTGGCTGTGGAGTGGAGTTGTTTGAGACTATTGGGAAATGCTTCAAATGATTCAGTTCAACTTAGTAATAAACAGAATGAAGTAATATGGATAAATACTCCCAGGAAGGTTTCTGTAGCTTTATCTTTTCCTTTTTTTTTTTTTTTTAATTGTAACAATTTCTGTTAATCAAAAGAGTTGTAAACATTTTAGCTTTGATTAATTTTAGAATTATATTACAAGCATAGAAATTTATTTGCTGTTACATGCTCAGTGTTGTGTTGATTTGGTATTTTTCTTTATAATTTCCTAGTATTCATGTGATGGGAAATATAATTGCAGTACATGTCACCGATACCATTTTATTTGTGCTCTTTGTCATCAAGTAAGACAGATTTATTTATTCATTAGATGAATAAATTAGATAGCAGAAACAGCTAATTCTGAAGTGCCTTTTTTGTATTTTTTGCATCATTAGTTTTCATGCACTCTTTGTTTTTCTTTCAGATCTTGAAGGTTGAATATGAGTGGGCATATCAGGCTGTTTTTCAAGTAATTCTGAGGTTGTTAGCCAGTCCTGAAAACTTCCCAAGCACACATCTAATTTTGGGTTCCTAGTTTAGAACACTAATCTTAATTCAAAACTTTTTGCAGAAGTTTTCTTTATGACTTCCACAATAGTATCCTCTAACATGCAGTTGCTAAAATGCCCATTTGCTAAATAGAGATTTCTCATTGCCTGCCTTACTTTAAGTCCATTGATGCTCAGGTATGATGCTGCTCTCAACTGACCTTCCTTAATACATTACACATTCTGGCTCTCCAGCTTAAACCCCATAAATTAGTCCTTAAATGACTTCAGAGAGCCTGTTAAGTACTATTCATTACGGTGGTTGCTTCCATGGTCTGCAGGTACAATTACTCCTCATCTAATCTACCTGCTGTTGTTCTAAGCAGCAGTAGCAGCACCTAATGCTGGCCCTGTAGCTCTGCACACCCCTCGATTGCAGCTGCCAAGGTGATGTGAGTGGTGCATTCCTCACAGCACTTCTTTATGTTTTATTGGTTAATTAAAATGGAAATTAAGAAGCATCCAGCTGAACTTGTTAGTAATAGCATTTACAACTCCATATCCATCTCTCTCTCTCTCTCTCTCTCTCTCTCTCTTCCCCGTGTGTCATGTGTGTTCCAATTTTAAATGTGCTCTGTGGTCCAAACTGCCATTAGGACAAGCGTCTTAGAGTTGTGCTCTTCCATTTTTATTCAGTATTATTTGTTGGTAAGCATAGGTGTCAGTTTGGGAAGAAATTGCTCACTTATTTAGTGAGCTGGACATAGTGGGACATCACTGAGCTGCACTGCAGTATTATGGAGTACTTTTAATTGTTTACCTTTAATTAGCTAACAGTTTCCTGCAAGTAAAGGAGCTGAAATGCATGCTAACTTATCATCTGAGTATTACAAATGAATATATATTTCCCTCTACCCATTCAGCTTTGCTGCTTAAGAAAAAGACTATATAATAGTATGGTCAAAGCAAGTGTCTGTCTTGGTGGTTTGGTGTTTCTTGCTGGTAGTGGGTGACACCACTGTACCATTTGGTGCCATGCATTGTTCTTATGATTTTCCTCCTGGGAAGCAAGAGCTTGGCTCTAGGGGATCCCCTGTAGAGTCTGCTATGAGGAGGGCAGACTGGGGAGCCTGGGCTGTGCACTGCAGCACATCACTGCTGAAGAAAACCCTGTAGGAAACACTTTCCTGTGCCAAAGCGCTGCCTCAAAGACTTCAGTGAGGGAGTGTTGTGATGGTATATGATTTTGAAGGGCCTTCTTACTGTCATTTGGGAGTAAACAGCAAAACTTACCACTCAGTTAGCACAGTTATGTCATTGTACAAAGTAGAGCCAGAAGTTGGTGGTGTTTCTTTTTATGGCTTTTAAAGTTAAGTATTTTATTTTCCTATTTAGAGTTTACTGAATACGTATATGCTTTTGTGAATTCAAGGAAGCTAATGAGGGCTTTAAGTTCTTCTTTCACCTTAAATATTTTGAGAGTAAAGAAGTTTCTTAACATCTAATTGGTATAAATTATGAAATTGTCAGGTTTATATGAATGATTATTGATTTCCTTTCCCACATCTTAAATCCATGTGACTCTTAGAGTTAATTTGCAGTGGTTCTGGCAAATAATTTTTTCTCAAAATATGTTGCAATTCTTTAGCTAGAAAATGTGCTTACATAGAATCATCATNATTATTAATGAGTTCCACCTTGCTGTGCTAGCACCACACTGATTAAATCAATTAGAAAAAATGAGAGCTACTTTTAGCAAGTCAGTCCTGCAACCTGTGCTTATTGTTAATTCCTCTAAATGTAGAAAATAATTTATAGTTTGATCTTGTTACATGAAAAATGGACATACAATATATTTTTCTGTGGTCATTCTTTCATATTTTAAATGTGAAATAAAGCTAATTTTTTTTAAACAGTAGTATTGCTAACCAGAAGATTTTAGTTTTGTGGAAGAACATTGTTGAGAAGACTATCATAGCAAATATAAATAAAAATAGAAGAAAACTTGCAGTACTGAAGTACTTGCAATTTTGCAATGTTTAGTTGGATCAGGAAAGACTAGTTTACAGAAATAGCAAAGGAGTACAATATAGCTACAGAAGTTTTAGCTCATGAGAAAAACTCATATGTAAGCTTCTGCTAAATTTTACAAAGCAAGTGAAAAGACAGTAATGGCTGGGACAGGGTGTGGTTGGATAGTACTTGGTGTAAGGTACAGTTTATCTTCTCTAAACAGGTTTTAACCTTTGATTTTAAGTTTTTTTCCTCCTTGTACAAAGGAGAGAAAGAGGTCTTTTAAGCTGTAGAGGTTGATTGTATACAAATATACCTACCTAAGATACTAGTGTCTAAAGC
>VZUA01038809.1:0-17776 GCA_013401035.1 Horornis vulcanius
GTGAAGACACTAACCTGTTACCAAAGACTACACTGGAAAAGTCCACAATGAAATCTTCTGGTATTCTGAAAGAGAAGAGCAAGACAAACCAGTTAGGGGTTTTTTGTAACTACAGTTATACGGCCTCATCTGAAAAAACCCTACATCTATTACAGAACACAAAAGATGTCAAAATTCTCCATCTTCCATTGCTTAAAATTGTCAGGTCTTACACAATAACTTCAGTATTGATTCAGTCAGGGCTCTCAAAAGGACAACCTATGTTTATATATCAAGAACCCTAAAAATTGTACTACATCTTCCTGCCTTCCTTGTATGGCAACAGTGGATTTCAAAAGAACCCAGTATTTGCTTAACTTCTCTCAATAAAGTCAAGAAAAAAAAATTACTGATGGCTCTGACAAGTGTAGAAGGCAGGTTGGCAATACATGCTTTCAAAAAATCCCAAATTTACACATTTCATTTCAATTTCACCTCAAGTGTAATGAAGACAGAAGGAATTGCCCCTTCAAAATTCAGAGGCTCTCGTAGGCAAAGCTACTTACAAAAGGAGCATACAAGGGGACTGGACACACTCCATCTATCCTACACCTCTCCACTCCTTCACTATTCCTCTGACATTGCTGCTGCCTTACAAACAAGCTACTGTTGCATGTCAGTTCAATAAATCAGGCTGTGAATTGCAAAGGACACAGAGCAAACACTATCCATTCACCTGCCTTTGGCACAGGGATGGTAACCTCCTACAGAGAGAGGCAGGTTGGACAAGTGGGAGAAGTCACTACTGCTGCTGCCACAGTTAAATCCAGCACTCACCATGAATCAGTGCCCAGAGACATTACTCACCAGTGGCTCGAGACACACAGCAGTGTATCAAAGAAAAATCAAAGCAAACAAGGAAGTTATCTGTCCTAAAGAGCTTACAGTGTCTAATGACCAGAGCAAAAACAACTTATCAACTCACACAGCAGGAAGATGAAACAGTAGTCACTACAGCTCGAATTCATAAAGACAGGAATGGGGTTAAACCATAGCTTTAAATAGTGCTTGGAGAAAAAGAAATTCATTTTAGCAAGCACTAGAGCAGTGCTTTTTTGGCTGCAAGAGTCTGTCTTTCAGAAGACACAAGATTATTTCTGCAAACATTACTTGTACTTTCATGCAAGTGTATAATTTAGCCCATCCTGACACCTACCACAACACTCGCTTGACCCAAGAGCATCACCAAAACAGAAGCATTAATATACCTTTGAGTTTGCATTATTTTTGCTGTGCAATCAATGATTTTTCTGAAAATTCTGTTCCTGGCTCAAGCAGCACACGAGGTCAGTCACACACAACACAGATAAGATAGAACACGGGACAGTTCAGCCTGAACTACAGATGGCAATCACTTGTCCATGGAACATTCTGAGGAAGGACTCAAAGGGCAAGGAATGTGTGAAGATGTCTCAATCCCATGTTATTTGCCTGAGTCATAAAGTTATTAAATAATCTGTGAAGGGAGGGAAAAAAAAGTACCCAAAAGTTAGTGTGAATGTATTCCCACTGACCCAGCCACTCAGGCTAAGAAATAGGGAAATGCAACTCTTTTAAATTAGTAATAATGATCTAGTTAATCAGAAGTGGACATGTATTCCAGCCTCTCTCTTCATCAAAACTAGAAGCCAAAATAGATACCTCACCAGAAAACTGAGAATTACAAGACATTATATGGGCAGAATGAGCTCAAGCTTCAGATTAAATGAAAAACAGAATGGAAGAAGTGAAAAACAAAAAACCAAAAAAACAAATTTATACGGCACAGAGTTCAGACTGAAAAGTGTCTCAGTAAAATGCGTGAACAAACCATTAAGTGAGAAAAATAACCCCAAACAACTACAAAAGCATAAGTCATTAAAGTGTGGTCAAATCACAAGGACAGGGACCTAGGAATCTGCATTTCTTGACACAGCCAGCCCGGAGAGTGACTTCTAACACTCCTATACCAACTTTCTGCACTGCTCAGAAGAAGAATATTCACCCAGCCCCAGAGAATTTGGCATGGAGCTTTTAGCATTCTTTGTTATTTCATAATCAAACTTGGCACACGGTATGTGCACCTCAAAAACACCAGCTCTCACTGGGTCAAAAGTAATTTGTCAGTTTCTTACTTACCTACTTTAACCTGGGTGTGAACCCCATGACATGGCAGAGACAGCAGCTTGCATTTGAGCTCTCAAGACAAAAGGCAGGCTGAACTGCAGCATTGAGTTGCAGAAAAAACTGTATCAACTTGCAAAGCACCTTTCACTATGGCCCAAATGGCACCTTTCATTGATTACACCCCAATTACGTCTGCGGTTTTGGTTTGGCTGAAGTTGCTCATAAAGTAAATCATGGTTATGACTTAACTGCTTACGAGGTGGAAGCCAATGTACAGGTTAATGGACAAATAAGGATGAAAAAAGACAGAATAAGAAACATCTATTTCTCCTAGGTAGCAGTCAATGTTAAAGAAATGTGCGAAAATAGTGTTTTAAAATAATTAAGCCTTGATGCAGAGGTTTCACCACAGAAGAAAACATCAACTGCTGTTATTCTCTCATTGCTACTGAATACAGAAATAAGGGAAAACCAGAAAATATTACTAGTATCTGATATCTAGCTTTTAGGATACGATCCCTTCAGAGATACTCATGGAAGACTGATACAGATTTTGGCAAAGGCTGTAACAAAGGTCATGATTTCTTGGGTAATGGGCAGGAGAAACCATAGCTGAACATAGTGGTAGGGTTTCATGAGCATTATATCATTGACCTTTCAAAGAAGGAAAGAAGTAGGGCAGTTCTTAGCTTCTGAAATGCTACCACTGTCTTATCAAACACTTGAAAAAATATTCCAGGGCAAGGTGGGGATGGCAGAGAGAAGGTCACTCATATTTGCATAACCTACATTACAGGCTACATCAGACCATTCTCCCCAGCAGGTGAAATAAAACTGCTCATGCTCAGTGCTAAATCAAGTCTTACACAACACCTGTTTTTTTCCCCTGGCTTTGTGTGACGTTTGGCAACAGATGCATTATGAGGTATTTACAGGTAATTGTTATAACAACTTTTCTGTGTAAAAAAGTTAATTTGGGGAAGCAGTTACATAAAAGCCATGAAAAAAACCCCAAACATTAAAAGAACTGGTGTAAACAGGCATACCTGAGCTCCTTCAGATCTTCTTTAAAAACCTGAAAAGACAAGGAAGATGAAATTTTACATGATATAGCCTTAAATGATCATTTCTTACCTACTGAAACAATAGTGGTTACTTATTTGGTATCTGTCCCTCAAAATTTTAGACTTGAGTGCCACTAGTTTTGAAATGTCTGGTAATATATTGAAAAGAATTTTCAGAAGTGTTCAGTCAAGTTGTGATTTAAAAGCCTAAATATCTTTCATATCTTTTAATATTTATTTTTCAAAACAACATCTCTGCCACTTCTTTTTATTCAGAGACATTCTTCTTTTAGAGTAACTATGTGCCCTTATTCTTAAATATCTTTTGCAGTAACTTGTTTAAACTATGACAAGAAAAAGGAAATGGCAAAAGATAAGGCCTGAATATTAAAAGTATACTTTCACTACATTTTCTGCAATATGGGAGCTTTCCCAGTATGCCTGGGTAAATTTAGAGCTGTATCTCAAACAAGAGGTACTGGAAACCCAGAAGTGGTTCACTCACATAAAAACACTAAAAGAAAATTGTAAGGTAAAAGAACTCAAAAACCAAAGAAAATAGCTATGAAGAAGGGATAGAGATTGGGAACATGGCAGTTGTATACATATTCACACCAAACATCCACAGCATAAGTGGAAATTGCACTTTCTTCCAAATTCCACTATATTGCTCTGGCTGTAAGACCTTCCTTCCACTATGAACAAAGAAGGCAAACAAAAAAGAGAATTATAAACATGGACAAAAATGAGTGGTACTCTACCCAGTTAGAGTAACAAAGAGTATTGATGCCTACAAAATAACGTTTTGCTGTGATTTCTTTGGTGGTTTTGATTTAGGAGTGAAAACAAACGTGCACAGTAAACAAGATGCTGAAGCAGAAATAGATACAGGAATCATTTTCATAAAGCTTAAATATTTCTTCAAAAAGTTCACTCTACATCTATCCAACAAGTGAAATAATAAGTCCCAGATTTTCAACAGTTTCTTCCAATAACCTTAACTTGGAGAATCATTTTTATGTGCAGCTTCCCACCCAGGCAAATGAGATTGAGATGGTGACTTGTGTCTGATGCAGCTTTTGCCTTATCAGGGTTCCAAATACTCCCAGAACTTACTTCTTGTTTGAAAGTTGATAAGGGGAGTCTCAGTGCTTCTCGGAGGAGGGTGTACATGCCAGAAATAAGGAAAGCAAGTTGCTCTTCTGAGAGATTAGCACTTTCTGCAATCAGCCTGACAGATTCCCTGCAGTCTTTTCCTTCCAATGCATTAACAGTGACTGTGAATAAGAAAGCAAAGCAAGATCTTTAACTGTGTAGCTCTTCATTTTGATCGTCAAAGGCGCATTGAGAAAAAATTCTCACCACAAGGAGAAGCCGCACAGACAAAAATGAAATGAATCATTGAGACAGTGTAGCAGAGCCTGCAATAACACTGGCTGGATAACCCTCAGATACTGTTACATGCAGTATATACATATACTGACCATGGCGAACCTGCATCTCATTTTTTACATTAGTCTTTTTTTAGCAATAGTGTAACAGCAACAGCCTCCAAAAACTAACTTGGTGCAAGTGCAAGAGCAATGCAGATATACCGTGCTGAAATCCATCACATCCTCAAAGATTACAAAACCTTCCGAGGAAAAACTGCAGCCCTGCAAACTGTGAGTCACAGGTCAGCAAGAGCAGACAGTGATGGGAAATTTGTGCCAGCTCTGCATAACTGGAGAGAGGCTGTGCCCACCCACTCCAGAGGGATCTGTGCTGGGGTCACTGCCCTGGCTCCAGGCAGTTTGGAGGCCTGTCTGCCCCAGCTATGGTCAGAAGCATTTATTGCACATCCAAAAGCAGGTGATAATTTACACCAAAATTAAACCCAGTCAGGTTTCCTGCCACTGGTAAGGCTTTTCAGTGTCTATGTCCCTGCATTAGACAGCAAATATGATTCAACACGTGTATTTATATTTACTTCTGTACCAAATGCCTCTGCCTATACCCAACTTTATTATTTCAAGTATTACAAGGAACCCCGGAATACATTGCTTGTTTCTGCTGCTGTGCAATAGCACTTTTAAAGACAAACCAGCTACCAGATATTTTGAGTCCTTCAAATCAAAAAGAAAATCCCTGACAAGATGTTAGCTGACAGAACGTGCCAGGGTCATACCGTGCTGGGCAGCAGCTACTCTCCAGCAAGCTGTCCTTACACTATGCTCATCTGTTCCATTATTTCATGATTGTTTTACATAACCTAATTTACTCAGCTGTGTAACTCTTGATTTTGATGGTCAAAGGTGCCTTAATAAAATTCTCACCACAGGGAGAAGTCTCACAGACAAAAATTAAATCATTGTCAATCTTACAGCCTCAGCCTCAATAGAACTGCACCCTGTTGCTGTATTGTCTCCTGCAAGTTCTGTAGATGCCCACGGGGTCTTCTGACTACCACACACAACAATAGTGACCGGGGCTGCTGGCTCTGGGACACAGGGACAGGAATGACTTTAATAGCACTCAGCTGACTTTGGGGGCCATCCACAGCTGCAGAACTCTGTTCCTAATTTCACAGATTTCACAGATTTGTAGAATACAATGAATCAAGCCCCTCATTTTATTTAAAGCTCAGCTCTAGCTTCCTGTTGGGAAAAGTAATGGGAAGTGCCCCAGGAAGTTGCAGCCTTGCAGCTGCAGCCCTCCAGCTGTCACAGAATCACAGAATGTTCCGACTTGTAATGGACCCAGAAGGATCATCAAGTCCATATGAGCCCTGCACAGGACACCCCAAGATTCCCACCGTGTGCCTGAGAGAATTGTCCCAACACTCCTTGAACTCTGCCAGGCAGGTCTTGCCACCACTTTCCTGGGCAGCCTGTTCGAGAGCCCAACAGCTTCCACGGAAAGAATATTTTCCTGACACCTAATCTGAAGTGCCCTGACACAGCATTATGCTGTTCCCTCGTGTTCCGTCAATGGTCACCAGAGAGCGCATCAGTGTCTTTCTCCCCGCAGCCTCTCGTGAGGAAGTTGTTAACCAGCTTTGAGGTCTCTCTTCAGTACTCTCCAGGCCCAACAGACCGAGTGACCTCAGTCCGTATGGCTTCCCCCCTACGGCCTTTCACCATATTCTTTGGTTTCCTTTGGAAGCTCTCTAATAGCTGTGCTTGCCTCCCCGTGAGGATCCACGGCTTCCTCGGGGAACGCGGCTCCCGCCCATGGGCTCTGGCTGGAACCCCGCGCGTCCCTGCGCGGGGGCAGCGCGGCCCTCCCGCGCCGGGCCGGCGCCCCGCACGGGCCCTACCTTTGAGGAGCCGCCGGAAGGTCTCCTTGCCCACGTCCTGCACACCCCGAGCCATGGCCTCTACCTCGGAAGGTACGCGCGGACCCAGGAAGCCGCGGCCGCCGCCGCCCTCGCCGAGCCCCTGCGCCGCCCCGGCCGCCNCGACGCCGTCGTGTGCCCGAGGCGCTCCCGCCGCAGCCTGAGGCGCTCCCGCCGCGCCCGCCGCCATGACCGAGGAGCCGTACGAGAAGTTCCTGGCCCCCGAGGAGCCGTGCCCGCTGCTCTCGCACCAGCACCCGCCGCGGGGCGGCAGCTTGAGCCTGAGCGAGGAGGGCTGCCTGGACGTCAGCGATTTCGGCTGCCAGCTCTCCTCCTGCCACCGCACCGACCCTCTGCACCGCTTCCACTCCAACAGGTCCGCTCAGGGGGTCGAGGTTGTGGGGCCGGGCCGGGTGATGCTGAGGGGCCGGGGCGGGCGGCGCGGGGGTCGGGGCCGCCGCTGGCAGGGCCGCGCATCCTTCCTCGGCTCCTGCCCGGGACGAGCCGGGCATGGCCGGGCTGCGTGGGCCCCCCGTGTCCGCCGCACGCCCTGCTGGAATACCCTTCCCTTTGGCTTAGTCTGGGTTCGGCTCATCACGTTACAGTTGACAGTGTGGGCTGGGTCGGTTTTTTAAGATGTGTTTTCTATGGAATCACATAAGGTTTTGGAAGGTCATCTAGTTCCAAATCCCCTGCCCTGGGCAGGATGAACTTCCACTAGGATTAGGTTTCTCCTAGTCTCATTCCGAGTTTCTTATTTTTGAGATTTTGAATTTTTGAAGGCTGTAGGCAGCTACAGAATTGTTTGTTTATGAGACTTAAAGAAAGGCCTTGCACGGACACCAGGCAGACCTTTAGGGATTCAGAATGAGTTAGACGGCTTGCTGACTACACTGACTCCTGCAGAAAAATTTCCACCCCA
This sequence comes from Horornis vulcanius, assembly GCA_013401035.1. NCBI lineage: Eukaryota > Metazoa > Chordata > Aves > Passeriformes > Scotocercidae > Horornis > Horornis vulcanius. Next base: position 7,448 of record VZUA01038809.1, read on the forward strand.
TGCTACTCATTAAGGCAAATTATTCTGTCTATAATATGTAGAAAAGGTCTGTTCTAGAAGTGAAAATACAGCTCTGCAAAGGAATTCCAGTGAGTTTGTATGAAGTCATGGAAATTGCACTTTAAAAGTCTCATTCACAAGGGCAGACTCAATTTACATTCTTCAGTGATTCAGCATGAAGAGCTGTGATCAAACATGATACACTTTCATAATACAGTTCTTAAGTTGTAAGGCATAAGCAGTAAGATATATTCTTAGAATATCTGTAAATAAATGTGTGATTGTCACCAAATTTGCATTTAATTAATTTTGTACATTTCTTTTTGTGTTGCCTTCCCAGTGTGTTGCTCAGGTTTGCTCATTTTACAAGCCCAGGTTTGTAACCCAGGCATCTCGGGTGGTTGTTTGACTTCTCTGGAAAAGGACATGCCCTGTCTTGTGCTGGTTAAGCCATTGCACATGTGCAGCTCAATCTGTGGTGTTCGCATAAGGCTTTCTACTTTTTAAAGTTAGGAGTAATTTTAAGGTAGTTCCCCTTTGTTGTTAATCCAGTTCAGCCCAGGGAGCACAGCTATGAGGAGGCAACGCTGACTGCCTGTATCTGGAGTATCTCGTACCTCGCCCCTTTGTTTTGATATATCTGGAAACTCTGTCCACTCTATCTTTCCTTTCATTATTATTTCATGGATTCTGAAACTGTATTCATATTGAGTAACGTGTCACCACAGTCTTGTTCTACTCATTACCAATGGATTGCCCTGCCCACAAGAGTCTGTACCAGGATAGAGCACTGCACATCTATAAGGGATGCAGAAAGGGAAGCAGGGCAAGAACTCCTGAATCTGCTACAAGGAAAGTTTTGGAAATACCTTTAACATTGGATAAATTCACATCTGGCCAAGTAGATGTGGGAATGAATCCATCACAAACATATTTAGCCAGCCTAGTATGCAGATTAATGAGATTGAGGACCAGCCTTTCTGGTGATAGGGTTGCTCAGTTGGATAGAAGAGTGTTTTTCTAGTTAGCCAGGCTGAAGTGGACAGGCTGATGGAACAGGAGTTGATTGTGTAGGTTTGTGTGGTGCATTTTAGATGTCCTTTTCAAATTGTTTTGGCCATATTGCAGTGCTGTGCTGACTCATATTTGTCTCGACCTACTTTTCTCCAATATGTAAAATAAGTCCAGATATGGAGACTGATTTCATGAGCTTGTTACATTCTGGTTTACTCTCATTAGAGTAAAAAAATCTGTTCTGTGAAACTTGAGTTCTCAATAGCTTTCCTTTAGCAACAACTTCAACTAGCTTTGTAATGAAATAATGAGGTGAAAAAAGTGTTTCGTTTGGCATGGTATCATTTTCACATAGGTCACTTCTCCATCCAGCACTGTCTCATTCCAATAGCATGTCCAATGTTTTTGACATTCAAAATATTATTCATTTTGACATTCAAAATAATATTCATTGAGAATAATAAAAATGTGTTTCCTTATTAATCCTTAATTTTGTGGGGGACTATAAAGCTGAAATTTCTTTTTGACTTACATTTGTTCTGAAGTCAAATTGATTAATTACTTAGTTCTGTTTATTCCAGTTTATATGGAAGTTCAAATATCCCAATATATGGAAAATTTTATTTTTAGATCAGTGTGTTTGAATAACCCAACCAGCAGCAAAAAAAAGGGCAACTTCCATGCTACAGGAGTCATAGCTCTGAAACTGATAATATATTAAAATAAAGGTATAATTATACTAACTGTATATGGATTTTTGCCTTGATATTTGTAACAGTGTTACAAAGTGTTACTTGGTGTTATGTACCTTTAAAATATTTAAAAATTCTTTATGAATACTTCAAATTTTCATAATTATGACTTATTTCAATAAAATCAATGTATAATATCACTGACTAGCAAAGCGGAGATAGTTTTATAAGGCATAAAGGAATTAATTAGGATACATGATACCAAGGTTTGGTGCTCTCTGATTGTGTTGTCCTGTTTTGCAGGTGGAACTTGACATCTTGTGGGACAAGCGTGGCCAGCTCGGAGTGCAGTGAGGAGCTGTTCTCATCGGTGTCAGTGGGGGATCAGGATGATTGTTACTCTCTGCTGGATGACCAGGAGTTCACCTCTTTTGATCTATTCCCCGAGGGCAGTGTCTGCAGTGATGTCTCCTCTTCTATCAGCACATACTGGGATTGGTCAGACAGCGAGTTTGAGTGGCAGGTAAACTGGTTCCACTGGAAATGTAAAATTTTATGTAGACTATTGGATGCTGGATTTAGCTGTAGTTGAAAAGTAATAGAATAGAATATCCTGAGTTGGAAGGGACCCACAAGGATCACTGAAGTCCAGCTCCTGGCCCTGCACAGGACAAGCCCAGGAATTACACCATGTGTCTGAGAGCATTGCCCAAACACTCCCTGAACTCTGTCAGGCTTGGTGCTGTGACCACTGCCCTGGGAAGCCTGTTCAGTTCCCGACCAGCCTGTGAGGGGGAGAGCCTTTTCCTGATACTGAACCTTGACTTCCCCTGACCTAGCATCCTGCTGCTCCCTTGTGTTCTGTAACTAGTCACCAGAGAGGAGAGATCAGTGCCTCCCGCTCTTCTTCCTCTCTTGAGGAGCTGTAGGCAGCTATGGTCTCCCCTCAGTCTCCTCTTCTGAACAAACCAAGTGACCTCAGCTTGTTTCTTTGTAACTACTGAACATAGGAGCGCATATCTGAATCTTGAACGAGAGAAAAAATGTTTTGTTTCGTTTTATTCCAACATCCTTATTCAGGAGAAGAGATTGAAGGTCAGCTCTCCAAAGAAGGACACTTATGTATTATGGTCATTTGGTTTTAGGGACCAGTGTATGTTTCTTGCAGCCATGAGCTTAGACCCTTTGTACTGAGGATCTGCCCTGCTAATAAAATCTGGCTATAGATATCTAGTCCTACTGAAACTTTCTAGGTAAAGTTTACAAACTCTTGCCACAGCTTATTTCTATTCTATTTTTTTTCCATGCTAGTGAGTACATTTTGCTAGTGGGCTCTTTTTGTCTCACCAGAATGGGAAGGTGAATCACACTCTTTTCCTTAGTCTGTGCAGTCCTTGTTGGGTGTTTCTAGTTTGTGACAGTCTTTCCTGTTCAGCAGTTTTTCAAATGTTACATGCATTTTTAATATACTATAGACCTAAACTGACTTTTTATATTAAAGATTTAAATCAATTATGAATGTACACATAACTTTGAAATAGGCGACATAGGGCTTCAGAATTTATTGAGGAATACTTTAAAATTTTGTCGTAAAGCTTAGTCTGAGTATGTAGGGAGTCTTCTAAGGACAGAACAACAACTGGAAACTGATTTCAAGAAAGTTCAAATCCTGTTCCAGAAGATGCAAGTGAACTTGAGATGTGTACTGAGATCAGATTTAGTTAGACTGGTTTAGTTCAGCTGCTGGTCTCAATGTATGTTATATCACTGAAGTTGTAAGTGTGTGTGTGTAATGCAGCCTGTAGCAACAGCTCAGGCTGTTGGATCCCAAAGATTCACTGAGTTATGAAGTTTCAATTGACTGATAAAATTGGCAGTTGTTTTGAAAAGAAGCCATTTCCTGTGCCTTAGCTAACTGACAGTATGTTTTGATTGGTAACTAGCTTTTTTATTACTCTTTGTTTTTTAAAACAAGCTTTTCTTAAGAGACTTACTTGATGGAATTTGTAGGATTTTGGAATGACTTTTTTGTAGCTCTTCATGGTGTTATTTGGCAGAATCTGAGCACAAGTAATCCAACTGTCCCACTTTTACTGGAAGAAGTCACATATCAGTTGTACAAATGAAGCTAGCTGAAGTTCTCAGTTGCTTCCAGTCAAATGACAGTGATTTTAATTGAATTGTGTGATTATGAAGATTGTTAGGAATTACAGACCACTTTAAAATTATCTTCCTTAAACTAGACTTACGCTCCGAAATGGGAGGTTTAGATTTAGGTTTGGATTGTAATGGACAATTTCTATTACAATGGAAATTTGATGGAGAAGGGAAATAGTTGAAATGTGGCTTCAATCTGGAAATTTTTGAAAAGACGATTGATAAGTACAGAATAGTGTGGATTGAGTTTGCTGCACATGTTGTTTGTGGGAAGATTTAAGGGAGTATCTCAGGTTTATGAGTAATTAGAAATAGTTTGTTAAAGTACAGAGATAATCAATGCTTTGCTAATTTGATTGTATGTTTTGAATTGTTAATAGTGTTAGGATGATTTACAATCTGCCTACTCTATTCTAAAGCTTTGTTCTTCCTTTTGCATGTTACAAGTTGCCTGGCAGCGACATTACAAGTGGGAGTGATGTGCTTTCTGATGTTATACCGAGTATTCCAAGTTCTCCCTGTCTGCTTCCCAAAAAGAAAAACAAACATAGGAATCTTGATGAACTTCCATGGAGTGCAATGACAAATGATGAACAGGTGACTTTTTTCCTATGTGAGAACTGCAATATACAGAAGAACTTTCAATTAAAAGACAAAACTTAAAGGTCATCCTGTTTGCTATAGGTGTAAATGCAGACCTGTGCAGTACTATTTGATTCTTAAAACTAAACCTTGTCGTTTGCATTTATAGGAGGCAGTTTAATGCCTACTCAAGTTTTCATCCTAAGTTTTTAAGGGTACCCAAGGCTAGAACCATAATATTTGTGCATGTTTTATTCTGTCAGTTCTTTCTTTTTTCCGTCTCTCATTTAGAATCAATAATGCCTCAAAATGACCTGCCTCTTTTTGGGTCCTAGGTTGAATATATTGAATATTTGAGTCGCAAAGTCAGTACAGAGATGGGCCTTCGGGAGCAACTTGATATTATTAAAATTATTGATCCTACTGCTCAGATCTCACCTACAGATAGTGAATTCATTATTGAATTGAACTGTCTCACAGATGAAAAACTCAAACAGGTGAGTTAAGGTTTGTACATTTGGCTTTAGGCTTTCAGTATCTGATTATGTCTTGCAAAATCTTGTGGACTTGTGATCAATTTTTATGCATTAGATGTAGTGAGAGAGACACTAGAGCACAACATTGTCAATGATGGAAAATATTGCACGTGTTAAACCTTTACGTAAAAGACTGGTTCTATATTCTAACTATGTGTTAAGCCAGAGCTGGTGAGTGTGTAATGAGTTGTGTTGTGGACCTGGTGCTGCTTATGGTGCTGTACTTCCACTTCATGATCATCAGCTAGCTGAAAGTCTTCATTTGCTGACTGAAAATAAGCTAACATTTAAAACTCCAAAAGATTGGAATTCATTGGGGAAGACCATAAATTTCATATAGAAAGGGATAGAGAATAATGTGTTTTAAAGATGTTACAAGATGCAAATTATAATAAGGAAAAGTGCCTGGCTGATAGAGTAGATACATCATACTGTCTTCTCAGTCACTGAATTATTGAGATGTGTTGTTGGGAAGACAATGCATTGTCCAAACAAGCTCAACATTCTTTTCCTAAGTGTTGTAATGATAATGATGAAGATAAAATTGAAAATGGAAAACATTCACTGCTTTTGTGGGTTTGATCCGTTTCATATTCCAAGCGTTTTGTAAGTGTCATCTTAAAGTAGAAAAGTGCTTCTTTATTTACACACACTTTTGTTTGAGTGTACCTAGCAAAATAAAGGAGTTTGATACACAACTAAGTTCAGTTAAACTGGTCTCATATTCCTGTTTGGTGTTAAAAGAATAACATATTGTTACATAGTCACAAACCTGACAGGCAGAAGAGACAAGAACTCCCCATCCCTGCTACTTATTTTTCTTCCTTCGGGAGTGAAATGTCACAAATGTTATCATAATTAAATTCTCTGGGTGACTACAGTTCTCCTAGGATTTAAGCAACCATAGAAAAATGTTTTAAAAGCTTAACTGAACTGATCCAATAACTTCATCATTATTAATAGGCACATTGTGTTTTTTCCATGAAAAGGAGTATCTCAGAGCAGCATTTATTGAGCTATAGTAATTTTGCTGCCTTTGTTCTAAAGGTGAGAAACTACATCAAGGAACATGGACCTCGCCAGCGGTCTGCAAGGGAGAGCTGGAAGAGGAGCAGCTACAGCTGTGCAAGTACCAGTGGTGTGAGTGGTGCCAGTGCCAGCAGCAGCAGTGCCAGCATGGTCAGCTCAGCAAGCAGCAGTGGCTCCAGTGTTGCCAACTCTGCTTCAAACTCCAGTGCCAACATGAGTCGAGCACACAGCGACAGCAATTTGTCCACAAGTGCTGCAGAAAGAATCCGGGATTCAAAAGTAAAGTTTCTAATTATGTATATCTGTATTAATTAAGCTGTCTTAACTACTGAAGCTTTCTCATGGGATCTTACCTGAGATGTTTGTCCTGAGGGAACAGAGTAACTGAGTTATCTAGCTAAACCAATGATGATAAGGAGTTTAAACTTGTGCTCTCCCCATCTAACCGAAAGCCTGGTGTTTGCATGTAGTCGATATTCTAATGCCTTTTGTTTAGGATAAGTTGAGTGGGCTTGAATAGGGGCATATGCATATACCTTAAGAAAAAAAATTGTTTAAGAATGATGACCCTAATTTGGGTGTAATTTCTGGACAGTAGAGACACCCTTGATTGTTTTTATTTTTTTTTCTCACCTAGAAGTTTCATCAGGCTTTTTGAATCTTAATTTTTTGAATGAGATTTCTTGGTGAGAAGGGATCCTCTAAAGCATGTTCCATTTAAAGTAGGACTGTGGAACTCCTTCTATCCCCATTATTTTAACTTCAGGTGTGAAGGAGAGGAGCAGTTTTTTCTTGCTCTTCAGCATCTTGGGTTTGTTAATATAAGACTGTACCATTTCTCCAGCAATATAGATTCCTCCAGTCAAAGACTTGACTATGCAACATGACAGGGTAATGTGCCTCATAATTTGATATTTTAATATTAGGTGTGATTTTGGATGAATGTTTACACCACCTCTGAGAATTCGTATTTGTTATTTTTCAGAGCAGATGTTATTTTAAAGGTTAATTTATATTTGCCAGCTTTAGAGGTGTTTTTTTCTAATTTACAGAACAAAATCTTATGTTTTGTCTCTTCTGTATTTTGACAGAAACGTTCCAAGCAACGGAAACTCCAGCAAAAGGCTATACGGAAGAGACAGCTGAAAGAACAAAGACAAGCTCGTAAGGAAAGACTGAGTGGATTATTTCTTAATGAAGAAGTGCTGTCTTTAAAAGTGACTGAGGAGGACCATGAAGGAGATGTGGATGTTTTAATGTGACAGGGGTGAATTTATCAGTGTTCTTTCTAAGCCTTAAATGTATTATCCTTATTGTTTACATATACTTCTTGACCAAATTTTCCTTAGTATTCACAATACAACCCAGATCTTTTGTCAAGTGTAATTTTGCTAAGAAGGTCTAAGTATTGACTAACTTCACCTTTTTGAGATTAATTTTGCAACAAAGAATTCAGAAACTTACCTGTCTTCTAAAAAGCTGCTGAACAGATGTGATTTTAAGGAAATTTGAACTTGGCTAACATGCTAACTTACTTGCATGTAAGTCTAGGGTTGCTTCTGGCTGACACAAAGCATGTATTACTATGCTTCAGCTTTTTTCGTTTTTTTTTTCCAACTTAAGAGTTAGTATTGCATTTGATTTTTTCTGTCTTCCTTTCCCATTACTAGGAAGATTGTTTAGCATGAGGAAAAATCTTCTGCTCTATTGGGCTTTCTTCAGCCTTGCTCTTGATTTGTATAAAATCAAATTACTGTTGATACTTTTGTAAAAGTTGTGATTTTACTCAAACTACACAGAAAACAAGAAGGAGGACATCTAATGCAGAGAATCTGTAATACAAGTATTGCCTACAGTAGTTCTTAGGAACTAACTAAAATTCAAAAAAACCCCTCAAAATAATTGCAGGCTTTGTCTTCAGAAGGTTATTTTGCTGCTTAATATCTTATGATTGCTACTAATGGTTCACCAGTACCCCTAGTATTTCTGTGAAAAAATTCCAAAAAACCACATTTATGCATTGAAAATACGCTCATCTGCAATTAAGTTGTCTAGGACACTACTTAAAATAGTTAAAAACACTACGGGAAACCAAAGTGCAAACAAATGGCACACAACATATTTAGATATGCTTCTGAGGAAGTGGTTTCTAAGAAGCATATCTAAATAGATTCATATTGTTGACAGGAGAACCTAATTAATGCAGCAGTACTTTTTAAATTGTATGTTTAGCTGAGGTTGTCTTCTGTGTGGGTCGTTACACCATGACATGTATCAGAATTCTCCTTTTGTTGTCTACCAGCTTTTGAAGTTTCTCATGATAAGAAAATTAGGTAAAATTGTGGCTTTCAGGTAGGGAAGTAGTAGTTTCAACCTTTTTCTTAAGTCTGACAGTCTTTAAGCTGATTTTAGTCTTTATCTTGGAACTACCTTTATAGAGCTCCTTCCCCCCATGGCTGAGATAAAAATGATAGTTCTAAATTTTAATATGAAATTTATAAGTTTATAAAAGTATTTTTGAGTTCTGAGTTTAGGAGATAATTTTTAATTATGTTCATGTTTCTTTAATTTTGCTCTTGAATTAAGGAGTTTGACAGTTTAGTGTTGCCACAAGTGTCTGTAATTGCAGGATATAACCCAATCCTGCAAAATGCATTATCAGCTTTATGACTACTGACATTAATGCCATGTCCTGCACAGATTTACTGGCTCTGAGAGCTGAAGTATTTTTCTTTCAGAAGTGGTCCCTTTAGCCTCAGAATAAACTCACCAGTAAATTATCTGAACAATGGCCTCAGAAAGGGTTTTGATAAAAATAAATGACGTCCATAGTCAAACAAATATAGTTGAACTTACTGATGCTCTGCAACAGGTCCCCAGGCTTGGCCACTGACTAACTAAAAGCCAGGTAATGTCATTTTAAGCTCATGCTAGCTAACCTATATGGCCAGTTATTTGTCCACTAACCACAAGTGTCTGTGACCGATCAGTTTTTGCTTTACTGCACTGTTACTGGTTGATGCCTCCCTCCTGTATAATGAATACTGAAAACTTCTTAACACTGTACACTTTACTGAAAATTTAGATCGGCTTAAAATTGGAGTTTCTTTTAAATATCTGGTATGGAAGATAAAATTTAATTGCTATCAATGTGGTGAATTTCAGGGTGCGGTTGTTAAACTGTTCCATGGTAATGGATGAATTCATCATGAAATACTTCACCATGTGTACATTGTCACAGTTCAGTACAACCTTTATTTTCTGCAGTGACTTTGAAATGTGATTGATTTTTTTTTCTGAAGAAAAATGCACACTTTGTACTGTAGAGAATTGAAACTCTGAAGTGAATTGTAAGAAAGGTGCAATATCTCAGTGTGGTGGAGCATGAAAGTGTGTCACTTTATTCTGTTTCAGCAGTTATTCAGAGTTTAAAATGCCTCAGGGTTTTGTTGAGAGAAGACCCCCCATCATTTTGATGAGGTACATTTCATTCTGGTCACCTGTCTACTAGCTTCTACAGATCATGAAGTGAGGGAGGATAGTATTTTCATCATAGTGTGAGCATGTAAGTATAAATTATTCTAAGAGATTAGATGGGTCCACTTGCTCATCTGTTACATTGGACAAAAAGGTCCAGGGTGCGAGGATAGCTGATTTTGCTGTGTTGTCTCCAGCAGGTACTTCAGTCGTGTGTTGTGACAGTTAAAATGACAGAAGAGAGTGGATTTCCAGGGATTCCAGGCTAATAATTTATAGCTCTGTAATCTCATAGATCCAGGATGCTCATAAGAATACAAAGAATACAAAACTGTGAATGTTCTGGTAAGAATGCAGAATAATATCTTGCTTACCTTGAATCTTCTTTACCAAGTACTCAGAGATAAAATGTCATCTTTTCTTGATCTCAGAGAATCAAGCCTGAAGTGATTGTGGGATTCAAGAGTTCTCCCATACTTCTGCACATTTTGCTTTCTCATCCTCTGTAGTTCCAGTGACACACTCATTTTGTGGTGGTGGGAGGTTTTTTGTCAGATTCATGTTTTTCCCTGCAGCATGCTCAATGCTTACTCAGGAAGACCCCATCCATGGTGGTTTTGAAAGACACTTAGAGGAGGTTTGGTGGTGGACTTGGCAGTGTTAGATTAGGGTTGGAGNGAATGTCAGTGAAATCTGGTCTTGCTGGTTTAAGTTTTGGCCATTGTGGCTACAAGTGTAACTACTGGGTTCTGGTGAAGAAGAGTAACAGACTGCTAAAATAATGCATCTTTATTGTGTTTTTTTCTTAGAAAAATAAATCCCTGCTTTTTAGTAATAGAGAA